>CAJJDO010000166.1:6160-211503 GCA_905183005.1 Paramecium pentaurelia
TCATCTTATTTAAGTGATTCCTCTACTGCTTAAAAAATAGGGTTTTTTAAAGAGGGTAATGAAATATAAACAGGTATTAGTACATAATTCCCAATTTTTTAATTACTATCATGTAATTTCCAAATAAACTCTTCAATTTTTTTGGCTGTAGTACTTTTGCCGATTCCAGCTAATCCATGAATTAGTAATACTGTTTTCCCTTCATATAAAAACTCATTCACTTCTCCATTTTAATCGCCAAATTAATCTAAATTCATCAAATTACTAATCTCATTTTTACCTATCTCTTAAGTTTTTAATGGTACATAGATGGACTTAACATTTTTTCTGCTGCTTCCTTCAACACTTTCCATTTTCTAATTTCAAGCAATTATATAACTGATTTTCCTCTCAAAAATTTAAGATCATTCCCAATGTTGTTGAGCTACTCTTTTATTTGATTTATTTTTCCCTCAACTCTTAACAAACGCTTTCTGATATGATTTACAAAATCAGTTACCAACCTGAGTTATTAACCCATTTCGTTGATATTTTAAATATATTCATCTAATTGCTGAATTGTTTCATCCATTTCTTTCAATTACAGCTCTCTTTTGTTAAGATTTGCCTCCTGGGTAATTTATTCTTGCAATTCATCAATTCTCTTCAGCATTTTTTACATCTCTCCTGCAATTCTATCATGTTATGTCTACCAATCTTTTGACAAAATTTCCATCTATAAACTTATTAAGTGTTTATTTTTCAATAAATTTCTAACTCTTAAGTCTTTTTCTAAAACCCATAATTAAATGAGTGTTTTTTAACAAAATCGAGTAATTGTTTCTGTAAAGCTATTCTATTCTATGAAATCTAAATTATAGTTAATACGAAACCCTATTTTATTTTCCATTCATCATTTTTTTATTAATCAATAGAGAATTAATCCTATTGATTTGATTTGACTTCATATTCCTCATCGTTTTCTTGTAGGTATATTTTATTAGTTAATTGAACTAGATAATCTTGATAAAATTAAATTTCCTAGAATTCCCACTTAGATATTTTTAAAGTTTCTTTTGTTTCAGCCATTAACTTAAAGAGAAAATCAACAATATTCGTTGATTAATTATTTTTGTTGTCTGATTATTTTTCATTCTACAATGTGTCGATAGAAATTCTTGAGAAGTATTCTTTAATTGATTCTTTTTCCTATTTTTCTAAATTAGCAGTTGTGGATTGCTTTTCCTTAATTTAGCTTATAAATGTTTCAAAACCACTTGAAAAACTTTTATACATTTCCTAGTAACACTCCTGTATCAAATCAAGACTTTTAGTAAAATTTTTAACATTTTCAAGGAATTAGGCCAACTTTTGTTTCTCTTGTCTGATTTTTATTAATAATGATTATAGAATACTAATAATGATTAATAAATTGATTCTAATTTTTTTTTGGCCATTAATTTGAGTATTTAATTATTTGAGTTACTCAGTATTCTCATTATCACTTTTATTCTAATCATCATATTATGTTTTAAATTCATCAAATTTTTCTTTTAAATCATTTACTCTTTTAATGATTGGCATTTCAAAAATTTTTAGATCTTGATTAATGGAAGCTTTGAATAATCTAACAAGGATTTAAATCTGACTTATTAACAATTTAAGATATTCTACCTCTTAACAATTTTTTTAGTAGTCAATTTTTCTTAATTATAACAATAAAATCTCATACTTTCCTCTCTCAATATTCAATTAATTCTGATTAAGATTTTTGTTATTGATAATGTTAAATGAAAAGTCTATTTAAAGGCCATTTATAATTTTGATAATTCTTTCAGTAATATTTAAATAATCAGTTTCTTCTATAAATAATTCTCCAAATTCCTTTTCTATTAATTCTAAATCTATTCTTTCCATGTCAATCATTTATTCTTCTAGAGTTAATTTAAATATAAGATAATCTAAAATTCCTTTTTATTCTATTAAATTATTTTAATAGTGTTATTCAGTAATTTATAAGTCACTTAATTCAGCAATAGTTTATTTATAAAATGAACTGTCACAAAAAATCATTCGTTTTGGATAATTCTTAAATACATCAAGTAGAAACTCATCCAAATTTATAAAATTTTGTAACTATTAAAATTCTTCGAATGGTATTTTTAATATTTGTAAAAAACATTCTTTGAAAGCAATTAATTGTTATTTCAGCTTTAAAATGTTCAATCTTTATTTTTGTATAAATTAATATGAAGGCTTACAACAATATTGTTATTTAATTTCTATTAATTTTTCAGGTAAAGAAACAGACTCTATTTCATATTGAAATATAATAATGGTCTTAAAACTTAAAAGTAATTCATTAAAGTAATTTTGAATTTCTTAGATCTGTTTTTCATAATAAATATTTAGGTTATTCAATAAGCTTTAAAAGTATTGAATTAAGTTATCCTTTTTAAGTAACACAGTTTCTAGTTATGAGACTTATTTTTCAGTTTGTTCGATAAGTTTTAACATGTATTAAGCTTCTTTCAAAAAACTTTATTTGTTTTATTTGTTAAGAGTTGCATTAGGGAAGGCAAGTAACTTTTACTAAAACTTATTGGCAAAAGAAAATTATTTATTTGCTAAGTTTAAATTTTATAATTCCTCTTTTATCAACTCTATCTCTTACTAAAACATTACGCTTTCATCTGATTCATTTCTTTAATCATTAATATCTTTAATTTTTTGTGACAATATTGATTCTAATAGTCTCAAAATATATCTAAGTTATTAAAAAATTTTGAATTCATTAATCTTTTCCTATTCACATTATTCCATCTAAAAATCTTATTTCCTTAAACTAAGCCTAATAATTTTAATGATTTTTAGAGTGTTTTGGAAATATTCTTTGAAATTTAGAATTATTCTTTTTAATTATGAATTATAAGTGGCTTATTCTATTGTGAAATTATAATGCTAATTTTTTTGTATAAAATATTTATAATTTGTAACTATGACTCCCAAACTCTCATCATTTTTTTGAATTAAAGCTAGTAGTTTATTAGAGATGATGAAATCAAACAATTATTAAATTTTACAAACTGTTTAAATATATTCATTTTCTTAGTTTCCTATACTTTCTAATTGTAAATTTAAATAAGCACCAAATGTGAAATAGATATTATCTTTTTTTTCATTCATTAAGAAGTCTTTTAGCAACATGAAGTTTTCCCATTCTTTGAAAGTGTCCTCTAATATTAATTTATCAATTTAAGTTAATTCTTTATTGTTAAATTAATTAAGTAAAATTACAGCTTAGTCATTGCTATGATTCATTTAAATCAGAAACCCTTTGTTCAGATATTCCTTCCATTTGGTTTCAAAATTGAAAGAGCTAGTCAGCTTTAATTTTTTTTTGGTTATCAGAGGATTATATATTAAGATTTTTCCAATCATTTAGATCCACAAAAAATGATTTTTCCAATTACTTGAATTTTTCACAAGTTTTTAATGTGTATTCTCAATTTGTATAATTATTTCTTCCAAATTCTGTTAGCTATCATTTTTTAAATTAAATATGATCTCCCATTGCAACATATCAATTTAAAAATAAATTTCATATTATTCTCTATTTTTTTAAATTGTATACTTATTGTAAAATAGGCATGCTCCTTTATACAATTACATAAATAATTCAGTATTAGGTTTCATATCAAATATTGAGTTAAAGATACCATCTAAACAACCGTTTACGATATCATCTCTATCTTTACCATCATTTGGGGCCATCTGAAAAGAAGATTTTGTTAGGAAAAGGTAGAGTTCCAATTAATTTTGAATTAAATCATTTTTCTCTATTTCAATTTATTATCTAAATATCCACAAATTGCTTTTATGTGTCACAGTTCATAAATCTCTAATCCTTTCTTAGATGGAAGCTAAATATCACTTTAGATAAAGAAGCTAGTCCTTAAGATGAATAAGCATTTAAATTAATCTGTTCTGACGTAAATCAAACAACCTTTCAATAATTTTAGGATTCCATCTATAATTAAGTTGTATGATTTCATGAAGCATTCTTGATGAGTTTGTAAATGTTTACCTCTTAAAACATAAACCATTATATGGCTATCATTATTTCTTAAGCTTCTAATTAATTAGCAGCAACAGCTGCTTTAGTGTATATAGTTTAGACAAAAGAATCAAATCTTGTAATGAAATTTTCTATGTCTTAAATATCAGACTTTAAGACTATATCTGCGATGGGAATCGTTTTGTAGATCCACAACCACAACCACCTCCACGTAATGTGGATGCTAATTTATTCAATGGGCTTGGCATTTTAAGTAAAAATTTAAATAATAAATCCACACCGGTATAAAATGTTTTATAAACTTAGTATTATGGGAATTAATATAATTTTTATTATTATTAATAATATAAAATTTCATTAAATAACAGATAAATAATTAATTCACTTATTTTTATTATTTTCTCACACCTATCTCCTACTTATTTTGGCGATTCAAATTTATTCATTAAAATTATTTGAATTATAAATACTATTAAAATTTGAGAATTGCTCCATTAGTTTTTCTCTATGAGAGACAATTAAGGTTAATGTAATTAATCTAAGGTGAATGCCTACGAATTATGAATGAAACTCAATAGGCATTCAAATATAAGTAATTTTCATTAAAGATAAAATACACACATCATGTTTTTTTTTTGAAAGTAGAAGGTAATATATATTTTATACATCAATAAATTTGTGATAGTTAACTACGAGTTATAATATTTAATCACGTTTTTTTAGAAATTAAAACGGTTTAGAATTTATTCATCAAAATAATTAAAAGGTAACTCTTAAAGATATTATTAACATTATTTAACTTTGAGTTTGGCGGAATAAATTTATATTTATAAATATTTCTCTTTCATCACAAAAAAAATAAATAGTGGAATTATAAAAACATATATATGAGATTTCATATGGATAATATTCCCAAACCAACGAATCCATAATCCAAGAATGGTCTTGAAAAATAATTTCTGATAGTGAAAAAAATTTAATAAACACCTCAGCAAACTTATTCTCATTTGAAGAAATAGGTATATAGATCATTAAATTATTTTATGATAATTTCATGTTTTTATTAATTATTACAGAATAAAATCCTACTCTGAATTAAGTTTTCTTATACTTAATGCTTCATAAAAATATATTTTGCTTCCTTTTTTCTTTCTAAAACCAGTATCAAACACACTTTAAAAATAATTTTAGTGTGTAAGCTTAATATTAGAACTTAAAATACCTTTCCGCTTTGATATAATAGAGTCTTTTTAAGAAAGATTGTTAATAATAAATATTTTAATTTTTTTTTAAATATTCAGGGAAAAAGCTAACAATCTTATATGTTTAAACCTTTTGTTTTCGGAAGCTTCGTCGTTCCTATTGTTTAGAATGATTGCATTTTTGAAACATTAAATTGCATCGCCTATTTAATATTTTACATATAAAAAATGCCTTTATATTTAAATGTTTTATCGTTGCGTAGGTAGATTTAGGCTCTAAGTACCTTTGCAAATTACATAAAAATAAAGAAAATTTAATTAGATTAATACGGCAAAACCTTTTGATATCAGAATATGATTTCTCATTATTTGGATTGAGACTTTATGCCATATCTATAAAAGTAAGAGCATCATAAGAATTGAAATTCAACATTTTTTTTGTTTTAATACTACTTTTGTCTATAATTTTAATATTTTTATTTAGCTAGATTGTAAAATAAAGGAAAGTTCCTATTAATATATGTCAAATACTAATGAATCTTTCAAAAACAAAGAATCCTTTCCATAGATTTGTATCTAAAGGCTTAAACTAAATCTAATAAAATTTTTTTAAGTCATAAAAATTAACAAAAAAATTCTATTTTTTATACTACATCAAATATGGAACGTTGATTTTGTTTAATTGTCTGAAATCTAATCCAAAGGTTGTGAAAAAATTTTCTCTTTAACATAACTTGTTCTTAATTCAACTTATTTACTATATTTTGCAAAATCACTTATATCATAGTAGATATTGATATTTTTTAAATGAGCATGTTTGATAAAGGTACTTTGTCTCAATTTTATTTAAATAAAATATATAAATATTGATGAAATAATAAATAAAAGATATGATATCATATTAAGATTTAGCTTTCAGCATTAAAAATGTTAAAACCAATTAAGAAAAAAATAGAAATATTATTCATTTTTTATATAATCAAATACGATAAATTATTACTAATGATTAGTAAAGTATCCTTTTTATTAAAAATTCAAATGGAGATTGTAAAGGTTCTAACTTGACCAAGTAAATCAAATACATAAACGATAACATAGATAGTAAAATTGATTATGCTTCTGGATAGTTAATGAATTGTAATAGAATTACAATATAAAACAATATTCTATAAATAAAAAGAACATACATTAAGCAATCAAAAATCAAAATTAGCTTTTGGATTGGTAATAAAAGTATTTCCATTTCCTGAAATCTTGTATTTGTGCAGGAGTAACTGTAAAAACTGTAAATAATGTAAAAGTAACCATCAAGATAAATTGTAATCAAAATATAGCTTTAAAACTGTTTAAGATTTCAAATTTATTATTATTAAATTTATAATTAGGAAATTGCAATAATGTACTGAACAGAAGCTAATGTATAATCGCTTAGTAAGCTTTAAAGTTTCCTAAATAGAAATATTCAATTTTTATTTTAATCACTTTTTCTTAATTTTTTCTTAAAAAAAATCTATAAGTTATAAGAGTGTAACATTATTCTTATTACGATTAGAAAGTTTAAGAACAAAATTTAAAAAACTTTCAGACTAAATGAGAGAATAAAGTAGATAAATTATAAATGATGCACTCATTTTAAAGCATTTTGCATTTTTCGAGACTTTTTTATTTGATTTATTAGTGATTTCACCATTTAATTTTGCCAATAAAAAATCTACCTTAATATACTTCATGATTGGTTACAATGATATTTTAGCATAAGTGTTCAAAAATTCAATTAAACGAGGAGGAAATTTATATTACATAAACTTAATATACGATAAAGATTATAATAAATCTAATAACTGTATTAACTGATAGCAAAGCTTGATATATTTACCATAGAATACATCATAACATCATTAATTAATACGACTAAAGATAATTAGTATTTTTCGTCTCAGGTAATACAAAAGGAAGAATAATCTTCTTTTAGTTTATCTATAAATCTTAATGAATTATGGATTATGGACTTATTTGTATCAACTTATAAATTCGATTTAAATTTAATATAGAGGAAAGCCCAAGTAAATTATTTTTTTATCAATGCTATTGATTGTATAGTAATCTTGAGTTTAAGGAGAAATTTTGAATAACAAATATCTTCAATTACTAGTTCTGTTTATATTTTAACATATTAAGCGAAAGTTAATTCTCATAATTATATTGAACTAGCTTTATCAGATAAAATATTGATGAGCTTCAATATATGCTCATAATCTTAATGACTCTTCCTCAGTTATATAGTGATATGAATTCTTCATATTAAAAAATGAAGAAAATCCATCTCCTCCAAAAATATTTCCATCATCACACTCATCATATTTATTGACTAGAAGTCCATTACCACATTCATTCATAAATTAATTGACAATTGATTTTCTCCTCATCTTAAAGCAGTATATTACTGAAAATCTGTAATTGGATAATCAATTTTTTAATCATTTTAATCAGAGTTTATTTATAAAAATTTTTAAGTCCCCTTATTGCAAATCAGACAGTCATATCCAAAATATTACTGTTAGTAAAATTAGAAGTAAATTATAACATAGTTAATTATGATGACGCTTAAACAACCAATCCTCAAAAATTATAAATAATATATCATCTAACTATCTCATTATTCATTTCCTACAATCTCACAAATTTCACAAATCTAAAGGATATAAAATTGAATCATCACATTATTCTTATCTTTTAGCAACTATTCCATTTACGCATATGAATTCTCATTTAGTACCTGTTGAATACCAAGCATTTATTTCATCACATTTATAACAAATCCCTTAACTACAATGGATAAATGATTGTAACATTAGAATTAAAAAAGATGACATGCATTAAAATTTTTTATCATTACCATCATCGCCTTATTCATTTTTAATTACTAAATCACCAAAATTGATATGCATGTATGAATTACTCCAATTTATTAATAATTATTTTTGCATTGATAATATTTACCTTTGAAACAAATTTAACATTCATCTTATCATGAAAATTAACATTAAGGATTACCATCTTATCATCATCACATTCTTCTTCATCAACTATGATTTAATCTACAGCATATTAGTAGACATGGTAGATTTATATCATCATCTTAATAACCAGGCTAACATAAATATTAATTTCTTTAGCTCTTAAACTTTGTGTCATCAAAATTTCAATTTCATTCTACAAGGGTTCCTTAGTTTTTATTGAAAGTTAAGCTTAGATAAAATCATAATTTACTTTTGGTTCTAATAGATATTATCTTTGAGGAAATTCATAAGAAAGTTTACAACTTCTAGGTGTCATTTTATAAGTTAATAATGAAAGAGTAAAAATGCTAATTCTCCCCATCATCATAGTTTAATAATCCTTTGCTGACATGACCCATTTAATTATCCGTTGATTATTCAGTATTAGAATAAAATTTTCTCATAAACAAGCAGACACCCATATATCATACTTCTTCTCTCCTTCCAATATTTATATTTCTATAAAATGAGTTATTCAGCATTTTTAAGTTTTGTTAGGGAAACTTATATCCCAATTAGTATAACTGAAAAAAATCAAACATAAATAAAACAGGCTCTTATGACAAACTAATGAAAGGAGATGATGAAAAATATTATTTATAATATTATAAATGTATTGAAATAATTATTTAAAGATAAGGTTATAAATCAAAAAATTTTTATAATTAAAAAAATAATCTATTCTTTTAGAATTATAAAACTTTAAAATATTTATTTAGAACACTTTAATAAAGTGACAGCTGTTTATTTTGACATCAAATTTGTTTTTAATATATTTTTCTAATTGTTCCAATAATTCTAGATATCTTTAGAGCTTCTCTAATATTACTTTACTTTTCTAAGATATTCACTAAATAGAAAAAGAATATTTGATACTTTTCCAATTTTATATTTCTATTTAATTATCTAATTACAAATTGATTACAAGATTACAATTTTGAATAGCCTCTGGATATCTATTTTAATCATTTAAAGCTTTAACTAAAAATAGTTCCATCTAAAATACTTTTTTCAACATAAAATTCTTGTACTTTTTCATTTTTTTTAATAGCTTCATCCCATGATTCAATAACTTATTCAAACAACCCTTATTTAAATAATGCTTAGGCTAAATTCAAAATAATATATTAACCTTTGAATTTATAGATATACATATCATTTTTATGTATGAATTCATTACATAATTTAATGAGTTAATCTTATTCATTTAATTCCGATAGAGCTTAAACTATTAAATAATATAATCATTTATTACTTTATATCTTGACTAAAAAAAAATAGTTATTTAACTTTTATTTATCACAGTTGCAAAATTATATTACTTCCTTCCATTTTTATTATTTAGTTAAAGCAATAGCTTAAATTATTAATAATTTTCGTACCTTTTTCCTCATAAATACCAGGGTGTACCATTATTGAAATAGCTTGATCATAATTATCTATTATTTCTTGATCTTTTCCCATTTTTTCTAAAATTTCTCCTAATCATATACATTTAAAGATTACCTTTTTTTCGATATAAAAGCAATTGATATTTATTATGTTTGAGCCCTAAATTTAAACATTCCAATATTTCTTAATATTCTTCTAATTATTCTAAAGCTTACACTAAAGATATCTAAAATGAGATTTACCTTTTTCTAAATAGAACGAGTAATCATTTTTATTATAGGTGATTCCTTAACCCCAACAGTCTGCAATTTCTCTCCATCCTTCATTATTTATAATTCCATTATTTAGAGTATAAAAACTTTTAATAGAGTTAGCTTTGAATATGGATGATTTAGAAATTTACCTTTCTAAATGTAATATATTTTAAACTCTTTATTATTTTAAATTCCTTAATCCCAACATTCAATTATTTCTTTAAATTTATTTTATTCAAATAATTCACGACCTAATGAATATTAATCTTAGTCTGATACATTTTAAAAAATAAAATGAAACATCTTTAGCATTTTTTGTTATACCAAAATCATATAATTCAATAATCTCATTCCATTTGCCCTAATTCCTTAGTACTTAAGCTAATATATTGTAAAATAAGGAATGCCTTTTTCTTGATAAAAATTGATATCATGAATATTATTTTAAATGCCCTATTCCCAAGTATGTAAAACTTCCTATAATTTTCCCAATTAAGATAAAAGATTAGCTATTTAAATTTAACAAAATCTACCCTTTTTTCTATATAAAAGGATATTGTTTTTATTATTCTCAATATTTTTGTTTACTTACTCAAAAGTTTCATCTTATTTACCTTCTAAATTTAGCTCACGTACTATTTTTAAATATAATAATTTACATTTGGACTAAATGTAATGAGAAGTCGAATTTTAATTCATTATTAGAAAATATTTTAATATCAGGCTATTTTTATATATGTATAGGATTGGAGTTATAATTATAATTATGTGATTCAGGAAGTTAAAAACATTTAGAAAGAATTCTAAATACCAATTTCAGTTTAATGGAAAAATTTATTTATTTAAATATCCAAAATCTTTGATTTTAGATCCAACAATACTCCAATGTTATAAAACGTTCTACTAATTAACAATAAGAAAATTAATAAAGATTTGAATGAGATTATGTTTAAGGAATTACTGCTCAATAAATTAAAAACAATATTTTTAGTTTAATGTCAAAAATTGTCATTCGATAATATTCGTTCAATTAAATATTATATTAACCAATAAATTAAAAAATAATATTAACTTAATTTCTGAGATATTTTTAAAAATCATTTGATCTAAAATTATGTATTTATCTACTATTTTAACAGAAATCGCATTCGAATGTAATTTTAAAATTTGATAAAAAATTATACATTAAATTAGTAATTTAATAATATAAATGATTATATTTCATTTATTATTTTCAATAATCTATGAAGAGTACTACTTTAATTGGATTCTATTAATTCAAGATTAAAGATAAAATAATTAATTATATATGATACACAATTGATTTAATTGAATAATAATCATTACTTTCAATTTGATGGTTATGGACCATCTTTATTCTCAAAATACATGTAATCAAAAAAAATGGTGGCAGCTAGAATTAAAGCTTTATCTTCTTTTGATGCATTCTAAGGAAATACGACACTAATATTATCAGTGAAATCAGCCCAATTTTAACAACAACCTTTGGCCTCCTTTTTCATAGGAGCAACAACCTTGATAACTAGTTTAATTATATACTTCCCCATTTGAAGTTTTGATATCAAAATCAACTTTGTTGCATTAATCACTACATGGACATCTACACCAAAAATAGCATTAGCAACAGCTACCTTCTATAATGTATTTCAATTTATCATCAGAATCATAAATATGACAACCAAGTGTACAACAATACTAAGGGTTAATAATATAACCTAAACTCTTATTTTAACCATTTTCAACATATTATACATCTAATCGTGGCCTAAATTACATAATTAAATATAATAACCTATTCAAACAACAGCAAGTACATGCATACTATCTATCAAATCTAAATACAATTCGATCAGAGTTTTCTTAAAATAATTAATCCATATTAGGCTAAAAGTCTTTACACCCATAATTACTAACAAACATCTCAAATGGTCGATAAGGTGGACTAAATTTTACTATAAGAGTTACCCTAATGTCAATCTTGCACAAGCTGAAGATTTTTCTTTACATTTGAATAATTCTTTTTGTTCAATCTACTATCCTTAATCATTCGCTGCATATACTTTAAATACATTTGGAGTCTAAAATCCTAGTAAATATTTTAAATTAAGTAGTTCTACCAATCATCACTTAGAAAAATTCAAATCTCTACTAAACGAAGATTCCCACTTATGTCCCTAAAATATCTAAGCAGGTTGTTTGATTAGGACTTTATATATAATCAGCCATTTGGTAAAAATTATTTTATCCTATGCTATCATCAGTATTTAGTGGTGACTACATCAAGAAATATATTAGATATTTTAATATTATATAGCAATCAAACACAGCTTTAATATTAATAAGAATGACTCATAAAATTCTATATTTTGAGATAACTTACATAAAAACCTTTAATAAGATATTTTAGATTAAAATTTCTTATTAAAATTAATATCAATTACTAAACCTAACTATTGGTTGTTGAATACTTTTTTTTTGAAATCAATATACTCTGATTGAGACAATTTTAATAATAAATTTAATAATATTCCATATATTTTTTTATAAATTTATAACAATTTTATTAATCAAAGTTTGATAAGGATTTATACTTCTAAAAGTAATATCATAATTAATCAAAATTAATCCCAATATAATAAGTTCTAATTTAGTATATGTCATTATTTATCAGATCTTATAGTATATATATCATTACTTATTTTGATATGAATATTTTACTACAAAATATATTTTTAATATGATTAATTAAATTATCTTACTCTTAATGGTTTATGAATAATTTAACTTTCTTTAATCTTCTCTATTAATTTTAAAATATATCTAATAATAAATGTGTTTTTTTATAGTTGATCAAATTTTTCATTTAAATTATTTATGTTGAGTTCTATTTGCAATTTTCAGTAATTTAATAAAGCAGAATATTTTATCAACAATTCCGTAATTAATAATAAAAAAATATATATTATTAATATTTCATTCATTCTGTTGAATTCTTTTCTATAACTTTAAAAAATACTAGTTTATAAAGCAGATATAGACTAAATTACATAGCTAATACAATCCCAATAATAATATATCTTTTGGATTATTCCAAATCACCTAAAATTCTAATTTAATTTATTTTTATACTTTCTCATTCCCATTATTAAGAAACTTGATGAGCTGATCATACCATAGCCAACTAAGCACCATTAAAGAATAGAATTTCGAATTACACATAAAATAGTGATAGGCATTAAAATTGACATGGAATAGCCATAAAGACACAGTGTATGAAAGAATCTGATATCACTACCTAGAATCTTCATTACAAGTGTAAGAATGACTGGAGTTCCAAAACTTATGCAATACAAAAGTGCTGCTGATTATGGAACATAAGCTACTGAATATGTTGTTTATCCTTCTAAATTCATTTAGTTAATATTTGCGACAGCTGTAATGAGGAAGATAATTGTTGCACTAATCCATAATGGACCCCATCTAGATATATAAAATTGCATTTACAGATCAGGATTTCCTGCAACACGTTCATGAAAGTCCTTCCTAAATGGGAGAAATGAAGCTTTAACTCTATCAATCACATCATCTTCAGAGACATTAAAGTATGGTTAATAATATTTGATTGTTAAAAATGCACAACATCCTTTTTATTCTGGATGTTCTTCTTCTTCTTCTTCTTAAAAGAAATCCATTTTATAAAATTAAATATATGATTAAAGTAAAGAGTTCAGGTTAAAAAGAAGTTGATGCAGCTAAATACTTCCTTGAAGCTATTTTATAATTAAGAGATCGTTTCAATGAATCTAAATCAATCAGTATTGAAGCTCAAGGTGAAGACATATGTGTGGCAACTTGTGTTTTAGAATTATTAAAGAATTAATTTCCTAATAATAAAAATTCAATAAAAACAAGTGGTAGTATCAAAGACATATAAGATTGTGAAGAAAGTGGTTTAACAATTAGTTTTTAAGTATTGGATTTTGGAAATGATATATATAATCCAATAATTTATGTTGAAAAGTATTTGCAGTAATTAATTGAATATGAAAAATTATAAAAAAAAAATAACAAAGAGAAAAGAGAGTCAAAGTAAAATAAATAATAGTAATAATAATAATAATCATAATAATAATAATAATAATCATAATAATAAGATTTCCAAATAGAATAAATTAAATAAGTGGATTCATAATAAAATAAATAAGATGAAGTTTAGAACAAATGGAGTAAAACAAAGAAGAGAATACCTAAAAATTATGTTGGGAATGATGAAGAATTAATGACAGAAGGATTACATGGATTTGCTGATGCTTTTGATTTAAAATCTGGAGGAAATAGAAATGAATAGAAAAATTAAAAAAAAAAAAACAGATAAAAATAAGATGAGATTGATTTGTAAGAATCAAATTTTATAAGAGGAAATATAAAATACAGAGGAGGATTTAAAAATTGATTAATAATTTATAATCGTATAAATATAATAAAGTTTAAAACTCACCAAAAGTTATCAATTATAATCATTATTAATTACAATTTCATTAGACAGAATATGGGTTTATTAATCTTCCCACATAAATTCTAATTGAATTAAATAATTAACTTTGTAAAGTTTTCCTGGATATGAACATGCATCCTTAAAAGATTAGGTTATAACTATATCTATATCTAGAGTTCTTTTTTCACTATGCATATTATCCAATCTTTACTAAATCATTGTTTGTGGAGGTAACTAATAATCATTAGCAAATCTTACTCGTTTATATTTGGTATCATTTTTTATGAGTAAATCAATGATTTATAAAATAGTAATCTGATTCTTCACTAAACTATATTGAGATTTTGTATTATCAATTTATAATATCCCTTTTAAATGTTCACCTATCCTATATACATCCTTATCCAAACTATATTTATAACTAAATCTATACTTGAACTAAATTATTGGAGCAAAACCAGCAAATTTTGGTTCATAATTGAGAGATATCGGTTTAGTATCATATCTATCCTTTTTTGTTTTAACAACATGAATTTACCTAGTATTAGGTACAACACTGCTACTCAATGAAGAAGCTGAAGAACTTTTCTATCATTATAATCTTTAATTACAGCTAAGAAACATTCTAAATAGATTATTGTGGAGAGAGTTTATTCAGCAATTATTGAATAATAATTCTAATAAATAGGTTACCATTAAATATGTTGATCAAAAGGGATATGAAGTTGAGCTTCTCCGTTTAGTTTTCGTCGCATAAGGTTGACATCTAAGAATTAATTAGAAATAGTGAATCCTTTTGTAGTAATATGCTCAATCCCAATCAGATTGACATTTAGGTAATGAGAGTTATCCAATGCTGGATTGCTAATTAAGATTGAACCACTATAATGACCATTTTAGTAATCAGCGTTGGTCACTTAGAAATTGATTTCTCCTTAAAATTAAGTAATTGAGTGGCATAAACCCATTATATAATATTTATTAATTTAATTACAAAATAGATTAATTAAAAGAAAACTTTTTAGAATAAATTATTATCTCAAGTTCCAAATTTTTACGTCATAGAACTATAATATTAAAATTACAATCATGATAAACAGTAAAATCAAGATATTCAATGATGACTCACTTCTATTCAGTAGTTATCAATACTATACGGTTCCATTTTTATATACAATGGCTATGATATTGATTTCCTACTTTGAAAATGCTTGGATAGCTATTTGGATTGTTTATACTCTAATTCCTTTTTTGGACGAATTTTTCTCTTTAGATCTTCGTAATCCAACCAAGGATGAATAGATGTAAATAACCCAATAGATTATTATTAGGAAACTAGAGTCAGAGATGAAATTTAAGCTTCCATTATATGTGTGCGTCATCTTTGATTGGATTAGTCTGGTTTGGATGATCAATTTCCTTTTAAACAATGAGATCTAGTTATTCAATAAACTAGGTATAATCTTTTTGTGTGGTAATTTGGCTGCCTCTAATATCAATATTGCTCATGAATTGTTTCATAAGGATAATTTGCTTGACAAGTTATTGGGAACTGTTACATTAGCTAGAAACCTGTACACACACTTTGCAATAGAACATCTTCATGGTCATCATAGACATGTTGCTACTCCTAAAGATCCAGCATCCTCATTGAAAGGATAAAAAATATGGCACTTTTTACCATAAACCATAATCGGTTCATATCTATCAGCTTGGAATTATGAAGCTGATCTTATGTAAAAGAAATATGGATCAGTTATTAGAATCTAAAATAGAATGATATGGTAATAATTAATTATATCATAGGTATACAATTTCTTATTTTATTATTCCATGTATTTTTTATTATTACTTTGGTTTCTTGGGATGTGCCTATTTCTTAGGTACTGTTATTAATAGTGTTGTGTATTTAGAGACCATTAATTATATCGAACATTATGGTTTAAGCAGAAAAGAAATAGAACCTGGAAAATATGAGAAAGTAGATATTAGACACAGTTGGAATGCTCCTCATAGATTATCCAATTATCTTCTCTTTAAATTGTAAAGACATTCAGATCATCATGAAAATCCATACAAATCATATTAAACACTTTGTTCTTATGATGAAAGTCCTTAATTGCCTCATGGATATACTGTTTGTATATTATTGGCATGGGTTCCAAAATTATGGTTTGAAATTATGGATTTGTAATTAAAGAACTGGGAATAACATAAAAAGAATGTCACCTCTGAATAAGTACATTAAAAAATGCTTAATTTCATTTTCAAGATCGGAATTGTCACCACAACATTGGCAACTGCTTCAATTGCATTATGAATTATTATTATGATAATATTTCTAATTACAAGTGCTTTGGCATCACACATCTATCCCATCACGTAAAACCCAAAAACCTTTGCTTTTCAATTAGCCTATCAATAAGGGTCCTTGACACTTGATTTAAATTCTTAATTGACCTTTATGAAACTTAGAGGATAGGAAGTCAAATGTAATTCATCTCCATTTGGAGATGAGGTTGAATGTTCTTCTTGCACTCCCAATTGTGTCATAGGAGATGGTAATTTAATGCAAAATGATATCATCTTGAACAATGTGTTACAAGAAGAAAAAATAGAACAGATGTTATACGTTTCTACAGATCAAGAGGAAATATTAGGTTTAGGACAATAAAGAGGATGTAATTTATGATTTTTATAGTTGTAGCATCTAAATATCCATAGAATCCTTTTATTTCCAATATTTTTCATATATGTCTTGGTTTTAATAAAGGATTTATTTCAAAAGAGTTTAAGAATCCATACAAGTATCAAATAAATTACAAATCAAATTCTTCCTCTAAATATTAAGTAGATCTTAAACTAATTAAAATACAAAATTAAACAATTGTTAATCTAACAGGCAAGGTTACATTTATTGATAGTAGAGATCCATATATTTTATTACCTGAAGAAAATTATCAAAAGATTTTAACATATTTCTCCAAATTTTAAGTTGTAGAAGAATCCTATAATCTAATTGTGAAGAATCAATCTCTAAAATTACCAGATATTGAATTTATATTTGATGATGATGAAAAAATTATTATGGAATCAGAATCATATATCTTAAAACTTTAAAATGATACTCATATATTAAGATTTAATAGATCTAAATTAAATCGTATTGAGTTAGGATTACCATTTTTAGCATAAAAACTTATGACAATTAATTAAAATACTTAGAAATTCTATTTTTCTGATTTTAATTGTTAAGATCAATTTGAATAGATACAATTAGAGGTTGATTACTTTAAATAAATACTACTTCCAACATTATTGATATGTCTTGTATTTTATTGTATTTTAACTCAAAAAGCAAAAATATAAAAATAGTCAAGAGCAAATGAAAGTTATGAATTGACTAAATTAAAATAAGAAATTGATGAAGAAGAAGAAATTTGAATTAACCACTCATTATATTTTTTAAACCTTAAATATATTGTTATTTCTATATATATACTTCAAATAAATCATATATTTTATGCTGATGTTATAAATAATATAAAAAGACATTAAAATCAATTATTAATTGATTAATTATATTTAAATTCTAAGAATTTTAAATATATTAATTTTTATTGAAATCAAACGATTTAAATGAAAATCCTCATAATTTTGATAAGTTTTGTCTCTGGCTTAATATTTTATGATACCAACATATTCAAAGGTTTCGATGACTATTTTAATACTACTTTTAATTGCTAATATAATTCAGTTACTAGTTCAATATTCTTTTCAGATTCCTTTCCTAATCCTCCAAAAATAATTCTAACCCTTGAAAAAATTGATACATGGTTTACAAACGCATATTTTTTTTTGTAAGTCACAGATATTCAACCTACATGTATATATATATAATTTCATCAATTTAGATTTTGATCTAAAAATTTCATGTTCAAGTTAAAGAGTATATGCTATAAGAGTTAAATGGTATGCTGTTTTGGGTTGTAGTTATCAAGTGATAAATTATATCAGTACAACCTCAATTGTCAATATGACTTTCCCACATACATTGAGTAATGCAAAAAATGGATTTGTGAGTTTAACAGGTTTTTAATATAGTGGCAATATTGATTTTCTACTAAAAGTAAATATTTTTTATGATAATCATCTCAGATTAGTGAATTGACAAGTTAATCGGTTTCTGTTGAAATCAATAAAGTAGATATTAAATTCTAAAATCTAAAAAAAATTGGTTATTAAGTTGTCATAACTGAATTTGATATAATTAATCTAGGATTATAAACTTCTCCTGGTTAATATACTAGTTAGCTAATCTAAATAGAATCTGAATCATGGTTCGTTTTTAACCTTTAAGGTCTAAATTATTTTACCACACAGAACATAAGACTAAACCTAACATACACTAATGATTCTAATACTATAACTTATAAATTTGGCACATGTATTTATTTATTAAATTTTAGGGAGTGGAACATAGACTGGAAGTTAACATACTTAACTTTGGTTAAACTATTAATATAAGTACTTTAATTGCATTAAGATATAAACTCAAAGAAAATTAGTATCAAATATAAATGATTTACCAGATAAGATAATTAATTTCATTGATTTGAATCTCTAATATTTTAATATAGGATAATTTACATTTATAGTGAATTAAAGGCTACCCTATTTGAAAATAGAAGTTTCTGTAAAATGCTTTATAGGAAAAGTAATTCAAGGTTCACTTCATTAAAAGAATAACTGTGATCCATCATAAACGCAAGTTATAAAATATCAATGTTAAAAAAATTACAATTTCATAATTTTCCATTTACTATTCACTTCATCTACTTAAACATCCTATAAATTTAAGATAATAATTACAACTTAGAGTATTGAATTAATTCAAGTACTATAGAATTAAGTAGAATTAGAGTAGCTACTTATGAAGATCGAATAATTAGAATTGTGACCTAATCAATTAAAAATTACATATTGTTTAAATTTAATAAAATATTTTAATACTAAACAAGTTTATTAAAATTATATATTGATGTTGACTAAAAAGAATATTAAATAATTTATTCAATTATAATAATATTTTTTTTTATTATTTATGTAGTATTTTATCCTTAATTTGATTAATTGCATACTTAGGTAAATATATATTCCAACTTAAAAATAATACAAATAAGTTTCTCTTGAGAAAATTACAGAAGATGAAATAGTATATGTGTTTCATTTCATTAGTTAAACAAAATCGAAATTTGGATTTATTTTTAACAAGAAATTTAAAAAAAAGATTTGAAATGCTTATGTTATTTCAATATTTTAAAAAGAATTTTATTGTTTAATAATTGTATTATTGTAATAGTATAACTAATTAGATATGTTGAATTAGTTATATATATAAATTTATAATTTGATTATACATAAAGCTCTTTATGGTGTTCAGGATAAATTAATCAAGTAAAATATTTAATGATTACTCGTTTTTTTCTTTTATTTTTTCCACAACTAGGCCATAGCAACAGCTAAGGCATTTTTTGATAATCTTAAAATCGGAAATACAATTATTGTTGACAGAAGAGCCATATGAATCCACCCTACTTGAATTTTACTTTTTGAGGAAAAAATAAAAGAAAAATCTTTTGTATATGCTAAAGAACTTATGATAAATAATAGTATTGATCCTTCTTGAAAAATTGATGTAATGAACATTTATAGTCCAAGTATTTTTCTTACATTTATTATTAATATTACCGATGCGAAACTACTGGCAAACAATAACGATAATTAAAAAACTTCAGACTGATAATAAAAAATTAAAACAAATAAAAAAAACATTTACCTTAATAAATTTAAAGCTTAATATCTTTATTGAATTAATTGTTTCTTTTGATTAACCTTTAAAGTATTTACAGTTTTTATTTCATTAATTGCAATGAATCCATATGTGACTATAATTGATATTGAAAGGACTATTGAGATTAAATTTCTGATTTAATAATTTTCAAAAGATTTTAAATAGAGAAAACTTTTAAAATTTATATCCCATCCATTAATAATCATTATGTTAATTAAATTTCTTTTTGTAAGATATTTTTCATTTTGAATCAATTTTCTAATTCCATTATAGAGTGCTTTTACTAAACCCAGAAAAAATTTATTTTTTATTTTAGACAAAAAATATGTTATATGATAGAAAATTCTTGTATTTGTGAAAAATTTGTAAACTAATTTAAAAAAAATCCTTCCAAATAGAAAAAGCAGTACTAATCCAAAAACTTAAATTATCTATGTAGTTATGTTTGATATCAGATCTGCATTTTACTAATATATTTAAAATTTACCAAATTAAGGTAATATATCATTCTGAGGAATTAACTATTTTTACATTTCTTTGAAGTTGATGTAATCCTCAATTAATGATATTGATACTAGATCACTTATTTGAAAAAAGATAAATAAATTCTTGGGAAAAGATATGTTAATATACTTTAAATATGAAATATATTGGAGCATATCCAATATTTCAGTCAATATTTAAGGCTATCCAAAAAGCAAAGTAATACTTCCAATACTTAATAGACCATATATGATGAATGAATTCATGTCTTTAATATTGTTACTTTATTATTCTTATTTTTTTTCCAAATATTATGGAACTTCAAGTCTTAATTGATATCTTTCTTATTCCAATTTTATATCATCACTATTAAGAATAGTAGCATTTAAATCTATACTAAGTATAGGTTTAAAATCAAGCATAGTTTTTATTTCAATTTAGATTTCATAAAATATTTCTTGTACTTCATCTTTTATAGGTTCTTTCTTATTAATAAATTTAAAGACTTATTACTCAACAGGAACATTAAGCACTTCTAAAATCATGGACTCAGTCAAATTCTAATCATTCATAATCTTTATATTTTAAGTGAACTGGAATAGAACTAATTGCTTATTATTATTTATTGATCTGAAATTAGAAATAAATTAAGGCGGATTTATAAAATTGCAAAAGCTTCCATCACTTGTATTTTTACATTTCCAACTAGGTTCTACAAAACAATAATAACATCCATCATTTGGATCTTGATTCCCATCATCGCATTATTCTTCCCCTTCTAATTTAAAATTACCACAAATGCTTTGATATGTGGAACATTCACCTTATTTACAATCCAGACAATTTGTCTCACAAGTATATCTACATTAAAAACAACCATCAAATTCAATTTCATTCCCGTCATCACATTCCTCATTAATTGCAATTATTCCATCTCCACATATTGATTTACAACTATCCTCAATGAAATAATATCCTTATCCATTTAACTATTTGCAATCTGTTTTGCATATACCTTTTTCACAGACTTCGCATCCATCATAACAAAAAAGTTTACATTCATGACATCCATCATTTTTTTGATTGTTACCATCATCACACTCTTCAAATTCTGGTAAAACAATTTTATCTCCACATATAGGATTGCACATACCATTCACTATTTAAAAACCTTCCTTACATTAAAAGCAATAAAAATAAATGCAAATTGAACAGTATTCATCACATTCTTATATACATTGATAGCAATTATCTTCTTATATTAAATTATCGTCATCACAAAGCTCTGAAATTAATGGGACTAACATTCCATTTCCACAAATTGGCAGGCAATTTTCCATCTTTTCATCAAATTTAAATCCAGATGCACATTACTCACATATACCCATTTAACAATGTTTACAATTTTAAATACATGAATATTTGCATTCAAAACAGCCATCATGCGCTTTAAAATTACCATCATCGCATTCTTCATCTCCTTCAATTTTTTAATTACCGCAGATAGGCTAACACAACCTCTCTATTGTATTAAATTCCCACCCTTCCTAACATTCCATACATTATTTATTCAAATAATTTAAACAACCAGGAAAAAAAGGAAATTCTATTTCATCTACATGATAAATCAATTGATATTATATTTAGACTTGTTGAGCTACACTTCCCCATCTAGAATAAAGTCGAAAATTGAATTCCCGTATTCCATAATCCAAAATCATACTAATTTACATTGTTCCATCATCGTATAATTATAATATTAACTCTTAATTTATTAGATAATTTTCTCTAATTTATAAAATATCATAATACTTTAATTAAGCTTGATTATTTGTATTTGTCTGAACAAAATCTATATTTAAAATTCTTTCACATTATTAACACTCATAATACTAAGAGAATTCATAGGTTTAGGGATTTATTACAATTAAATTGGAAAATAAAGTGTTTTCAAATGAATAGAACAAATTTTGCCAGCTCTAGCAATCTGATTGTTTAGGGCCGGAACAGAAAGAGCATCCTATATAACAGATGTCTAATTAAAAATCCATTTTTTTTATACCCCATTAAAACTATAAATAGTACAAATTAATTACTCCTTATTAATTATTTTATTTTATCTTAGTGAATATATTAACAATGTCTTTTGTATGTTCTAATTAAAATGATATTTATTTAATATATTCATTTTTATCGGTTTATCCACAATAGTTTTATTGATCAATTATTTATGTAGAAATTGATTCTGCAAAATTATCTTAATCCAATTCAACTTCTAAGTCAGCAGTTGATAAAGAATCTATTCTTTTAACATAATATTATTTATACATTAAAATTTAGAACTTCAGTTTTATCTAATAATGAGGATCTAAATTTCCAAAGCTTCTACTAATCATAGTATTTTCATTAAATGAAGTTATGCCTCCCAAAATAGTAATACCAGCACAATTTGTTAAGTACGGAGAATGTGCATTTAAAATTGACCAACCTAATGTTATTTTAGTATTATTACCATCAAGATTATCATTAGGATTTGCAATATACGAATAGAATGCGCATATAATCTTAAGTTAGCTGATAAATATCAAATACATCTTAAAATAAATAATTTAGAAATTTAAATGCTTATGCAGAAATTTTTTAGTCTTAATAATTATATCATCTTTATCCTTTAATTTAGAGATGAAAATAAACTGTCTTAGTTAAACACAAAAAATTATTAAGTTCACATAGTTAATTGAAATAAAAAATGCTATTTCTTATCTCTAATAAAATAATGAGAGATAATAAATTGTGAATTAAAATTATTGTAATAAGTATAATGTTATAATTCAATTTATAAGTTTAAAGCAACTTTGTAGAGTCATAATCATCCTTAGAATATTGTTATGCTCAAATTGCAAAAAATACATAAATTAATTTCTTAATATATCACATAACCCCTAAAATGTATGAAAATTATTGTTAATTAATAATTTATTAATAAGTAGATACAGTAAAAACACAAACAATTTTATTGTTTCTATTTTTATAAGACAGAGGATATTAGATTAATTATAAGAATTATTTTATTTAAAATGTGAATTGGACTTAACATTGATTAGAAAAATAACGATTTTTATAAGGTGTTTTATTGGTTTTTTGAACAAATTGGAATTGTGTTCAATCTATTTGTAAACTTATAAAAAAATATCAATACTTGGGATTTTCATTGAATTTTTACTTGAACTTTTTATTTGAATTTCTATTTAATCTGTCATCATGAATCTAAAATAACAATAAAGTATTTTGTTTCCAAAAAAAGTTTAAAGTTATATTGGATGAATTAAAATTAAATTAATTTCAGCTGATGACACTTCTATTCAGAAAACTTTATCCAATTTTTTTATTTGATTTTGATAACTTATAATTTCGAAAAAGTTATAAGCCATAAACCCTGAAAGATTAGTTAAAACATTACATTTTTTTTATTTTTTTTATTTATATAAATAAGCTATAGGATATTAAATATAGTTATAAAAATCGAGTTGCAAATTATTATTAAATGTTTAAGAAAAAGCTTAGAAGCCTTTTAGAATTTTCTATGGATTTTTAGGGAAATTTTTAATGAATTAAAAATGACTGATAATGATCTTAATTTTTTTAATAATTGGATGCGATAGAAGTATATATATTTTAAATACTAATATATAATTCTTATAAATAGTCAGAAAAAATCCAATTATTTTTCCATAATTATAACATGTTTTCAATAGTCCTAATTAAAATCTTTAACATTACTACCTGATGTAAAATCAAAAATTAATCTTATATCTACTGTTAATAAAATTTCTAAATTTTAGTTAATGTTTGAATAATAAATTAGTATTAAATTTTTATTCATAACTTTGAAAATGTAGAACTTGAAATTATAAATTTAAATGAATATAAAATAAATATTATTACTAGTTCTAAAAATAATATATATAATATTCATAAACTGGATAAATTTTAAAAATGAAAACGTGGTGTCAAAATATATCTTGAACTTGCTTCAAAATCATTCATAAAATCATTTTTAAGAGTTCGAATCATTTTTATAAGCAAAATATTATTTTTAATATCTTCATCATGTGTATGCTACTATAAATTGATGAGATTACCAAAGTAGATTCATGTGCATCAATATATTCTTCATAGATCTGATGAATATTCTCTTGATTTTCTAATTCAACTTATATTTCTGCTTAATGATCTTCTATCTATTATTCCATATCAGCAATCATTTATTCTAATTCTGAAATCTATTCATTTAATTTTTCAGTTTTTTCATCAACATGTTCTAATAATCTTTCATGTAATTCTATTCTTTATTATTCAGCATTAAAGAGTGCTATATTTGTATCTGCTAAATTTTATTCCCTAAAAGAATATTGAATTATTAATACATATTGGCAAGCATGTCAACAACATAAGTAACATGTTCTAGATTTCCAGTCTATTCTGGAATTTGGGCGAATGATTCTTTAGTTGATAAAGACAAGTACCAATAATTTGACTAAAGGGATTTGATTCTCCCAATTATTCCTTAGCTTAAGATCGTATCTATAAGAATTCTGATCGTATGTCATCGTAACTAACCTCTAATTAATTATCTTGTTTAGCAAATTTAGTTTAAGGAGCAAGATCAGGCATTTTAGGTATCAATTAACCAATTAATCCTTTTGATCTACGAACAATACCACTGGACATGGTTATTTCACTTCTTCGTCTTTCAAACATAGCAATCTAAATATTTAGTTGATATTTTGAACTTCGTTTTCTCGAATTTAGACTAATTCAGAAACGGTATTTTCAGTCACTTCTAGTATAGCTTATTTTTCATCAATAATTTATGCAAACTTATTGGTATAATTGGTTAATAGAGCTATTTTATTTTCTAATGATGTAACTCTATATTTAGAATCTTAGAGCATTCTTTATGTTTCTTCAATATTTAGCAATTCTATTAAATATAATAATGTGTAATGAAACCTGTATCACATTATTCTTAGAATTCATCTGAAGTAAGAGATGCTACTTTAGCTTCCATATTATTAAGATAGATTAAGAATTATGTTTAATCATGTCCTAGATTATTTAATGTAGTAATACCTTTTCTTAGAAAGGCTCTTACTTCTTTGATTAGATGTTATCCAACTTAACCTTCACTTGCAATATTATCTATATCATCCTTATTTTAACCAACTTAATAAGCAGTAGCTAAGTGTAAAATAAAATGTATAAAAATCATTAATTATTTATGGAGAAATTATTATAGATCTCATAAGAAGTAAGAGAAGCACTTGAGAAGGGTCAAGCAGTAGTGGCATTAGAGTCAACAATAATAACACATGGAATGGAATATCCAACAAATGTTTAGACAGCTTTGGGAGTTGAGGAAGAAATTAGAAATAAAGGAGCTATTCCTGCAACAATTATTGTCACAAAAGGAATACTTAGAGTTGGTTTAACATAAGATGAGATTGAAGAGATAGGAAAGAATAAACATTAATACTAGAAATGTTCAAGAAGAGACTTAGCCTAAATAATTGCATAAAAAGGATATGGAAGTACAACTGTGGCAGCCACAATGATGATTGCTCATATGGCTGGAATAAAAGTATTTGTTACTGGAGGAATTGGAGGAGTACATAGAGGAGCAGAACATACTTTTGATATATCTGCAGATTTGGTTGAATTGGGATAAACTCCAGTGGCAGTAGTATGTGCAGGTGCTAAATCTATTTTAGATATTCCAAAAACATTAGAATATTTAGAAACATAAGGAGTACCTGTAGTTGGATATAAAACTAAACATTTTCCAAATTTTTTTACTCCTGATTCAGGTTTATTATGTAGTACATTTGTGAATTCTAGTCAAGAAGCTAGTGAATTAATTAAAGCATAATTTGATATATTGAAACTCAAGAATGGAATTCTCTTTTGTGTACCAGTACCATAAGATTAAGCAGCAGATGGTTAAATTGTTTAATAAGCTATTGATAAAGTATTATTTCATTCTAAAATAGGCACTTAAAGAAATGGATGAATAGAATGTAAATGGAGCTTTAGTTACACCATTTCTATTGAAAAGAGTTAATGAAATTACTGATGGGATGAGTTCAAAATCTAATGTTGCCTTAATTAGAAACAATGCAAGAGTTGGAGCTGAAATTGCTATTTAATTATGTTAAAAATGATTGATTTATATTTCATGAATAAAAATCTATAATGATGCCCAAATACCATGTAATTTACAATGTATAATATGTTAACCATAATGAATCTTATATCTTATATAATGTCTTAAATTTTTGATAATTAGAAAAATGTAATATTGAGAGTGGTATCAATGTTAACCATGCTAATACAGCTGAAAATATATTACTCTATATTGCACTCATACTTAATAATCCTTAATATATTTTATTTATACCTGATATACCATACAAAAATATTCTTCTACTTGTATATTCTCCTTAATATTTATAATTGAAGCATGAACTCAAAAATAAAGTTGTGTAATGCAATAAATACAATATTAAGATTGCTATAGCTACTGCCATTCTTTTTGAAATGAAATTTTCATCATTTTGTATTAAACTCATTAATCAATTTAATATTATTAATGGAACAATACACTTGGCTTGAATTTTGTGTTAAACCTTCCCTAATCAAAGAATACGTAAATCACTTTTTCTAATTAGATGAAAGCTTAAGATTTACCTAATCAAAGAGCTCTCTTCCAAACATATTTAGATCATTTATAATCTGTATGTTTAGAGGATTCAAAGTTTTAAGGAAAGAAATTTAAAAAACTTCTATAAGTTGTATATCAAATTAATGAAATCTATACACCCATACTTAGTGATTTTTCTAAAAAGAATCTTCAATTTGAACTTGTCCAGCATTACTTCAAAGGAGCTCAATAAACAGAATACTATAAATTATTATTTTCAGCATATACTCTTGAATATTTAACAGAATATATTTTACACAAAGAAATAACTCCAGAAAGATTGAATTCTATGATCAATCTCTAAGATTTGGAATCTATTTTATCAAACTCTACAGAACCAATTGCAATTCTTAATATTTAAAGATTAATTGAATTCTATATGTTATAAGAAGAACATAACATTGAAAATCTATTTTATATTCATGATAAATTACAAAAGACTTTGACTGAATTCCCAGTTGGTTATTCAAGTGAAAAAATTGAAGACTACAAATATATTATTTTATAAAGTAAAGATGAATTATCACCTGTTACTGATTCTGATGAATCATAAGAATAATAGATTGTATAAAGATAAACTAAAACTGCTACAAGATCCTTTATAGAAAAAGAAATTCTGGATGGACCAAGCAGTACTAGAATTATAGTAATTTATTTATAAAATGGAATATCTACAAATAATAGAGAATTACTATTATAATTGCAAAGAATAGTTAATGGAGCTGATCCTTTGGTTGATAAATTAATTACTATTTTCTTGAAAAATTCTCAAATTGTTGAAATAGATTAATTGATAAGATAATTAGAAATTGCTGCTATTTCAGAAATCAATATCATAAGTATTTTAGCTTAATTGATTTGTAAATTTTCTAATGGAAATAAGGATGTAACTAAAGTACTTATCAATCTAATCAATAAATTTTATAAGACCTTATAAGATCAAACAAGAACTATATAAGATTAAGTTAAAAGTATTTAAGAATTTGTAGATATTATTTAAAAATCACCTATATCTATGCCTTTTAAAATTGATTAATATAATTAAAATGTCTAATTAGCTTTATCATTAATTTTAAGTCATTCAGATATAAAATTATTACTTGAACCAATTTAAGATTTATTTACAAATTGTTTGGATAATTTAACTTTTTTCATTGAAAATTGCTTATCAAAATTTATATTAGAGTAAATTTAAGCTTTAATTCTGAAATCTATTACAGAATATAATCCACTTGATTTTAATAATTATTACTCTTTAATGCCTATATTGAATTAGGATTTTCCATCTTTTGAAATAAAATTACCACATGATGTTAAAGTTAAATTATTAATCAAATCTTTTAAAAGAGAGAAAATTGTTACAATACAATAATTTGATTAAAGTCTATTAGAAGATAAATTGTAATTTAAATATTCCAAATTATACAAAAAGTAATCCCTTTTTCATTATAAAAATCAACAATATAATAAATCTATCAGACAAATTGTTAAATACTTTGAAGCATATCTATATAGTCCTTAATTTGAAGTACATTAATATATAGCAGAAATTAGAGTTTTAGAATGTCTTTTTTAAAACTTTAAATCAATAGGAGGTATTAATATTATTAATTAAATAGCATCTACCCATTCATTAATTGCTAGTCAATTTATTTGTTATACTTTAGAGAATGCAATATTTGAAAATTTAGATATATCAGAAGAATTGGCTTAATTCTTTTTTGATGGAAGAATGATTGAAAAGATTTGTGCAGCAAATCGTCATAATTAACCATTACTCAAATTAATGGTTTAAAGACTTTAAGATCCAGATTGTTATGTATTTAAGACTAATAATTTATTATTGTAAACACAAGAGAAATACTTATCCATGTTTATTAATTATTTAAGTGAAAAAATGGTTATATGATGTTTAATATAAAATTATTATTTCAAAGTTGATCACGAACTTTTAAGTAAGCTTATAAATCAAAGTCTGGATCATCAAATTATTCTTTAAAAATTATTATATATTAATACCTTCTTCCTAAAGTTCTTCTTCTTATTCTTCACTTTCACTTGAACTAGATTCTTCTTCTTCTCCAGGCTAATAATCTTAGTCATAATCTTCTTCATTTTGATCTTAAGGTTATTAGAAAAATTATTGAGTATTCATTTGTATAGGGGCCTATTAGAAAACTGGATTTAGGTTAAATTGGTTTTATTATGCTATTAAATTCGTTCCTTAATTCCAAAATTAGGGTTGTTAGAATTATTAAAATTAGTTGGTGAAAGGATTCATAGTATTATTGGGAACAGTGTAAAATTATTAAGATTGATCAGGAGTAAATAGAAATGAATTTTGGAAGCAAGGAGTTGAATTGGCTTGAGAGTTGTGGTTTTCAAATTCCATAAGCGCGAAATTTTATTAATATTAAAATACACATAACTTTCAATTATATATAAAACTATAATAATGATATTAGATTTATAACATAATTTAAAGAATCAATAGGAAATGATATAGAAATCTAATTTTGTAAAAGTATAAAGAATATGATTTAATTTAGCTTGAATTTTCTAAAAAATTAATATATATCATTAATTAATTATTATTTAGATAGAGAATAATAAATTAGAGCAAATATTTTATGTTTAATGGTCTTATTAAATTTTGTAGATTATATAAAATCAGTATAATAAATAAAATAATCTATGTTAGAATATAGTATATTAAGGTAATAAACAAGATACTTAAAATATCATTAATAAAATTAAATGTAAATTTAAAATGAAATGAATAATCATTACAAAATTATAGATGAATATGGTATAACAATTAAATAATCATAATAATAAATATTAATCAATTGAAATATTATAACTTCTTACATTAATATTTAATAACTATATCATATATATGAAATCAATTTGAACAATCTAAATATAAATATTTTTATAAACTTTATTTTTATTTCTCATTCATTCTTAGAATAGTAGATAAATTAAATAGAATATCACTTTCATTATTTGTTTTTAATATGATAATAATGAAATTTGATATTAATTTAAAATAATCATTTTTTTCTAAATTGCAAACTTTTAGAATACCCTTAATGAATTTAAATATCATAAATTAAGCATAAATAAAATGAGAGGGCATTAATAAAATTATCTTTTCCAAATTAAGCCTTGTGATCAAGATCTGTATTAGATTGATTATAAATGTAGTAAAAGGTTATTCTCTTTAAAGGAGAGAGTCAATACAAAAAATAATAATACTTCCTTTATCACATAACATTTAAATTAATCTTTTTAAAGAACTGATTTAAAAATAGAGACCGCCTAAAATTAATTTACTCCTATAACTCATTTAGAAGTTCAAAGTAAACTGGAATTAGTATTAGATTAATAGTTTTAAGATGTATATTAATCATCATAAGAAAATAATAAAGAACTTTATAATATTAAATGTATTCATAAAATAAAAAAAGAGAATTAATATTCTTCATAAAAAAAAAGAAAAACATAAAAAAGACCTTTTCAATTAAATAGAACACCAGAATGTTCCAGATCAGCTAATATTACTTTAATATTTAGAGAAAGTGAAAAAACCTTGGAACTCAAAGATTACTCTTTGAATTTGATAAATACATGCTTCTAATTAAAATAATAGATTATATGTGAATTATTTAAAAAATAGCTATTTATAACTTAGAAAATATAAGGATATATTGAATGTTCAAGAATTTTAGTAAATGGAAATATATTAGAAGATTAAATGTTACTAAATGAAATTAGTTATCCTATATTAATTGAGATATTTTAATTTAAGACACCAAATTTCAACTAAAATTATCATTATTAATTTAATCATGAACAAATATACTAAAATTAATATGATGGTCTAAGGGTATAAAATTTATAAATTATGTATAATAATAAATAAATAGTTTGGTCTGGAATTATTGATATTTCTTACATTGATTTTGAAGAGATTTTAAAATTAGAGAATGGTTATGAATTATACAATATTAATAAGTTAGGTTATTTTAGAATACCAAATTAAGGTAAAAAGTTAAATTGCAAAAGAGTAATTAAACTTAATATACCTGAAGAATTACTTATTTTAACTATTGATGACTATGGAAATAGAGATAAATTATATTTAATTAGAAAATTATCTGAATAATGTAAACTGTTGAATTAAGAGTTTGTTAATTTAGATAATGAATGTAGATTTTATGAATTTATTGAATAATGATTATTTTACTTAAAAGAGATTAAAAATTTATTAATTTATAAATATTCAAGAAGAACTTGTTGATTTTCTTAAAATATCCATCATTTTAATTAAGTCTTCTATTTATTAATTCCATAATACTTATTATTCTTTATTTTAAGTATTTAATTATTAAATTTAAGTTACTAAAATATCATTATTTTTTCTTAATTATAAATTCTCTTATTTCATCTAATGTATTAATTCTTAATTGATTTAATATTTCCCTAAAGATTCTGAAATTTTCTCTATTTATATTTACATCTACTCTTTCTATTATTTTAATTTTACTCTTTACTTTTCACTATCCAACAATTTATCTTCTAATTCATTTATAATCTTTTTGCTAAAATCATCTTTAGAATTGTTATTTTTTAGAGTAAATATTTATTATTCTGCTTGATTCAATTTATTTTATAATTCTTCAACTTAAGCTCCAGTAAATCCTGATGCACTTAACAATTATATATTTTCAGCATAATCTACTAAAATAGTCTTAATTTATTCATTCAATTATGAAGGTAATATGTTGCTTTTAAATAAGGTTTAGAATTGCTATGTAAAGAAATCAAGTAATTATGAAAAGGTTTATGGTTTTAGAAATTTCTTATTACCTGAATTTGGTAATGATTATTAAGTTGGTTTCTTACCAGATGATTAATTGGACTATTTTAAACTCTTTGTAGTTTGAGGTTGAGGTGAATTCTTATTAATATTATTTACTCTTTTCTATTCTTAAGAGCTTTCTGAAGATGATGATGCATTCCTATCTTACTTTTTCAACTTCTACTCACTATATCTAGATGCACTTTAGGTTGTCTTTTTCCATTTTTCAATTAATGAATCCATTAATAATATATTATTTAAATTATAACGACGCATAAATATATAAATAATATTTTTAACAGTTCTCTTGATCTCAAAATATTTAACAAATTCTAAAAGATACTTGAAATCATTTACATATATCTAAATATGAATAAAAAATACTTTTTTTTCATAATGTATATATTCCTAAAACAAAAATTCTCAATCCTAATAAGTAGAATAGATAATTTAAAATAACCACAGCCTTTAAAAAAGACTATATTTTTAAAGTTTAACATAAATAATATATATATAATATATCAAAATGATAAATATTTTTAATAAATTTTTCCTTTGTTATTTAAACATTATAACTAATAGAATAATTTCTTATAATCTTTATGTTTATTTCTTTCAAATCTATAATAATAATTATTAAGTATGGCAGATTAATTACCACCTGGTGGTTTAAATAGAGGGTTAGTCATTTCATTATGTTGTTCTTGTCCACCTGGATGTCCATGTAAATCAAATCAACTTAGGAAGTGGCATCATAAAGCCTGTGGATGTCCTTCCTTTATTAACGAATATGGAGATATTTTTTGTAAAAACTTTAGAGACAAACCAGAGTGTTAAGGTTATTTTATATAACATGCATAATTTTAATGTTAAACTTCCAAAAGGAGTTAAACTTGGGTAGGGTTTTAAACTGCAGCAAAATTTCTAATGGCTTTAGCATAAGGAATTCAGGCTGCGGAATTTGAACTTAGACAAGGGTAAAATCTTGTTCATTTTGTTGACACTTTATCCTAAGAAGTTAAGAAGAGATGGAATGATTGATTTTCTAAATTTATATATATATCACATAAGAAAATTGTATTCATTTAAGGCTCTTTTTCACTTAGAAAATTAATTAATCCTTTCAGAGTATTAAAATTATAGGGAACTTAGACCTTGAAAAGAATAAAATTTTAATAGGAAATAGAATAAAATTTATATTACTAGATCCCTTTATTACATAATATTGTAAATAAAAAATACTAAGAGAATTGTAATAATCAAAAAGTAGAATCAATAAAAAAATATTAGACTTTTTAAAAACAGCCGTTTTTCATGTCTATTAATTACATATAGAGATGCAAGATAATAAATAGAAATATTCTCATAAATTTAGAGAAGAAGCTGAAATAAATTCAATTTATATTTATTACTGAAATCTAAACTATACCTGAAAAAACTACCAAAGCTAGATATTGGATTAAGTTGGTTTCTTACTGTTCTTTTTTTTATACTGTAATATATATATTAAAATTGAAGGAATATATTTCAATAATAAATATTCATATTAAGATTTTAGTTACACTTAAATTATTGAATGAGTATTCTACTTTTATCAAAATTTTTGATTAAAGATTACTCTTATTGAGAAGTTTAAAAATCAAGATGAAATCTTAAGAAGAAGAATTATACTCTATTATGCTTTATTCTATATTGATATTGAAATAAAATAGATATAGATGTATAAGAATTTCACTTAATAATAATTTTTCTAATCAATGAGAACTGTCTAAATTTATCTTCAATAAAGAGATATAGATATTTAATTAAAAAAGGTATTTGAAATACAAGATTAATTTCTATAAATTTAATGATATATTTATGATAAAAAATATAGATTATAATAATTATTTTATAATGAATCTAAGTTATTTTCAACAATTATATTAACAAATTGTTTTATATCTTTGGTAATGTATAATTTAAAAGTTAATAATGAAAAGAATGTGAATAATGAATTTATAGACAATTAAACTTTATTTCGATAAAGAAAAATAATATATATTTGTATTAATGAATTCCAGTCAAAAGTATTATTTATATTTATTATTAAAATAGATGAAACATCATTATGAAAGTGATGAAGATGATGAAGAGTTGAAGGTAATGGATCTGGTTCATTTTAGGTTGGAGATGTAATATAAGGAAGATTCAGTATAAGTTAGAAAATTGGAGAGGGTTCTTTCGGGTAGGTTTATAAAGTGATAGATCAGAAAAGTGGGGATTAGGTGATGGCAATGAAAGTAGAAGTAGAGGAAGAAGATTATAGTATGTTAGAGAAGGAAATTAAAGTATTGATAGAGATGAGGTAGAGAATAAGATGATAATTATTAGAAAAAAAACTGGATTCCCTTAAATCAAATTTTATGGATAAGAAAAGAGATTTACATATTGTATAATGACAATGTTAGGAAAGAATTTAGAATCTGTAGTGAGAAAGTGTGGAGGTAATTTTGATTTGGGGACATCTTTAAAGATCGCAATTCAAGTAAGTCATTGATACAATATATAGTGAATAGATGATAGATAGAATCGAAACCCTCCATAATTGTCGTTTCTTGCATAGAGATATTAAACCTGATAATTTTGTACTTGAAGCAGGTCCATCACCTAAATTGATTTATCTGATTGATTTTGGACTTTCAAAACACTATATTGTAATTGAATTTAATTAATATAGAACTCAAAAGGGGATCATATTCAATATATTAAGAAAGCAGGTTTAATTGGTACTGCCAGATATGCTAGTATTAGTGCTCATGATGAAATGGAATAAGGAAGAAAGGATGATTTAGAAAGTATTGGTTATGTGTTGATTTATTTGGCAAGTGGTACACTACCATGGATGAATTTACAGATTGAATAGAAAGATTTAAAATATGCTAAAATTCACCATATGAAGAAAACAATTAAACCTGATGTTTTGTGTGCTAAATTGCCTAGAGTATTTAATTTATTTAATAAAATAGTGTTTTACAAAGTTTATGTAAGATGTAAGAGGATATGAATTTAAATAATAACCCAATTATTAACTATTAAAGAGTTATTTCTCAGAAGAATTAGAATAAATTTAAAAAGAACGAAAAGGATAATTTTAGTATGATTGGGAAAAACTACCTGAGTATTAATAAAAGAAAAAGCATCTTACAGTTCATATTATGTAATAAAGTAGTAAAGAGGAAAAAGTTAATTTAGTCAAATAGAAGGAACCTCCAAAAGTAATTCCTTAGACTTTCGAATAAATTATGCAAGATACTAAGAAAAAGAAAAGCACTAAAAAAACAACTAGTCATAAGACAAAAAAGAAAGATCCAATTATGATAAATATAGCAGAACCAGAGAGTCCTGCTTAAATGCCATCTTTTGGATTATTAAATCTTAAGCCATATCAATAATAAAATTCATTTTTACAAATACCTTAATTAAACTCAAGTGGATTAATAGATTATTTACCTTCTTTGAATCCCTCAGTAGCAACATCTAAGATGAATAACTATCATCAAAGTGAAGATGTTGTTAGTGAGGGTAGATTGCCTATTTGGGAATTAGGAGATGGTTAAATTCCAGGATTTTAGAAAATGATTGGTTATGTAACAAAAGGAATTAAGAAACCAAATGCTGATTTTTAGAGAAAAACTAGAAAAGCACATACATGTATATATATGATCATTATATTTAGAAATTGATACTATTAAAAAGATGTCGTAAAATTTAGTTCAACCTAAAACAATTAAAGGAGATGATGAAGGAATTCCTGAAGGATTGGATTGATTCTATAATATAGAATATAAAATATATATTGATTAAGAATTCCGTATTGTAATTCAACAACATCCATCATTTTTTGAGTTTTATTTCTTCGTGTCTTTAACATCTTTGATTTAGAGACCTTTCTTTTTCTTACCTTTGCTTTCTTAAGCCTAAACTTTGATTGAGATACCTAATTTAATCAAATAAATACTTTCGCCTAAAGATCTAAATACTTCACTAATTCCAATCCCAGCTTTGGCTGAAGTAAAGAAATGTTTTGCTCCAATCTTTTTGCAATATTCTTCTACTTCGTTTTTATCAATTTGCATTTAATTCTTCATATCACATTTATTTCCTGCAACAACGATTGAAATATCCTTAGTTCCAAATTGTCTTAATTCTTCTACCCATTTTTCTACCTATAAGTGAATTTAAATGTTATACTTTAAGAAATGATTCTTTATAAGTGACATCATAAACAAGTACAGCTCCATATGCATCTCTATAATATACTGTAGTCAATGCATGAAATATTTCTTGACCTGCAGTGTCCTTTAAAAATTAAATATTTAAATACCCAGATTGCCAATTTAATGTCTTTACCACCTCCAAGATCTACAACTTTATCAAAATATGTGGCATTGACTGATGATTCTTAATTCTCATTAAATTGATCTTAACAATATCTCAAAGTTAAACAAGTCTTGCCTACTCTGCCTAAAGATTAAATCAATATGACTCACCCTCTCCAAGCATCACAATTTTTTTTGGTTCACTCATACAATTTAATATTTATATATATAATCAAGTACTAAATAGTGGTGTTAGTTTTGCAAATTCCTTATAAAACAAATTTCGTTCCTCCTTCTTTCCTTTCTTCTTCTTGTTAAATTTAACCTTATCATAGAAGAACTTAGTTTCATTTTCGCATGCATTGAATAATCCATTGATATCTTAAAGTATAGTCTAAACAAATGAACTATTCTGACTAATAATATCATAAGTAATAGGACTAACTATTGTCAATTAGAAGTCCTCTTTTTCAAAATAAAAGAATGGACTATTATTAATTTATTAAATTAATACTTCTAATCAAATCCTTTATAAAAGATTCCCATAGAATGAGGATTGAATTTGGTTCCATAAAATTCTAGAAATTTGTATGTTGCCAATCCAATTGAATGGAATCCAGCATTTTATTAATAATAGTACTCCAGAAAGGACACAACTATTAGTACTAAACAAAATGATGAAATTCCACCTTTAGATTAATCATTTAATCCTCTCTTTTTTAGTAAACTTTTAAATAAAAGTGTAAGAGTTTTTAATTCTTAATATTCTTGAAGCCAATAACAAGTAAGTTCTGTTGATATCAATCCTTAATGCTTAATGTGTCCAAAGAAACTGATATCTACTTAAATCAACTGGGATTGGCATACAAGATCTATAGGAGGTAAATTCATATTCCCATTCCTAAAGGGGATACTGGGATCCACCCATAACTTAATGAGAGGCAAAGTAGTTTAAGTAGGATAGATTTGTCTAAAATATTAAAATGATTTACTTAATGCGTTTGACCCAATTCATTTTACATAAGAACTCTATAATGATATCCATCTTTTGGTTTAATTAATGTGTTTCCAGACCAGTAATACCTATATCAATATCACTATCAGGAAGAGCCAATCTTGTGGCACATGATCCAAAAAGACACACTCCAGCATCCTTAAATAATAATTAAATTATGAATTGAATTCTATTGAAGATTAACTATCTAATTGGAAATTGCTAATCATTGTCTCTTCTAATTTAATCAATAAATTCTTTAATATCAAGATCTAATTTTTTTATCATTTATTAAAATGCTTGATTCATAAGATTTTCATCTATGGGATCTTAAATTAATTCAATTGTTTTAGGTAAGACTAGATTTTTTCTAATTAATTTTTTCTTTTCTGGAGTGCTAATAGTTTATTCTTATTCTTATTATTAATTTTATTATTATTATTATTATTATTATTATTAATCAAATTACTATTATTATTATTAATCTAATTATTATTATTATTAATCTTATTATTTTTACTCTTAATTTAACAATTATAGTTATTCTTATTAATCTAAATCATTCTTACTTATTTCCTCAATTTCCATTTATATTCTATTTTCTTATACTTAAGGTTATTGTTCTTATTATTCTAAACTTAATTATTTTTCTTTATTAGAATTAGTTGAATTAGAATGATTAAGAGATTTCTACTTTTTTTTCTTAGTCACCACAATCCAATCCTCAGTGTCTTGATTGTCATCAGTAGTAACATCCTAATTTTCATGCTCTTTTTAAACAACAATTCGTGTGTTTTCCTACAATACTTAATGTATTAGTTTCTTTTACTTATTTTATTTCTTCTTTTTCTTTAATTTTTATTATGACATTTATTGATGTTATATATTATGATTATTCTTTGTTAAACATTCTAATTCTTATAAAATTGATTATTTATAAGATTCTCTTATGATTTAAAGAACTAATTTTTCACAGAAACTTTATAAAATCAAAGCATTATGTAAAGGTAAATAGAATATGGTTTCAAGTTGATTATCATTAAATTTACTAAGAATACTTTGAATATTAATTGTATGATCTTTAATAAAAGAGGAATATTATTATAGCATAATGTTTTGATTTGGTTTAATGACATTTGAAATACAATCAGATACCTTCTTTCTTATATTATTTCCATTGTTTATCCAATATTACTAAAGGCATTCATAATTAATGAAATTAATATGTTTATAATAGAGCAGTGTGACTTACTTTTCAAACTCGTTTATTATCCAATTTAGACAAGTCTAAGGTTGAGTAGAATCAAACCAAGTAGCATCTTAAACTTTTAATTGTTTATTATCTTCAACAATTTTGAGTTATTCTGCAAAAGCCTTACCATTTGAGCAATCCCTTAATAGATTGATTATTTCAATCATATCTCCTCTGATACAAATAGTATCAAATATTTCATCCTAATCCACCAGAGTGAGTTAAGATAATAATTTCTATAAAATAAAAGTGATGACTTACTTCTTCTAAATTTTATTTTTAAGTGCATTCCGTGATTTCACATATTTGGTCAATAGAATCCTTGAATTGAATTGATTAGTTCGAATTCAATTTGTATTAGGATTTCTGGACTAATCTATCATGTAAATACATCTTTAAGATAAATAGGCTGATAGATCTCTAACAAATTACGAGTTGATTATTTCCATTATGCTTTTTCACCCTAAACTATTCAATGATGTATATTTACCAACTCAAAAGACCAGAAAAATATGATTATGACATGATATATTTTGGATATTATTTATTAAATAAAATATTTGCGAAATATCATGATAAAAATAGTGGTTATATAATAAATAAAATTTCATTATAATTTAACACATTCATTATCTTAAGTATTCTGATCTTTACTTTTCTTTGAATTCTCTCAAAATTTCAGCTGCTTCTTTACTTATAAAAGTTTCAGTGTCATTAAACTATGAAAATTTCATTGTGGGTTATTTATAACTATCTCTTTCATTTAATTTATTCAATATTGAATCTATTTATTAGGTTTCTGTAGAATCACAAATTCCTTTAGATTTCAATATCCCACTTAATAACTAGATTGCATCAATTGCTAATTAAAGTTTTTCATCATTGCTAATTTTATTAGTTAAAGCAGGTGTTTAAGATAATCTATTATTTTATTATTAAGAAGGAGTTTGTGGTTATTGAGGTATTGCAGTATTTGACTGAGATTACTTATATGTAGTATTAATGAATAATTAAGGTTAGGATGATGATTTAATTTAGCCTCCATAATTAGTTTATCTTTCAACAGAAGTAACTTATTTATCTAATTATTATTATGATTATAATTATGATTATGATTATGATTATGATTATGATTATGATTATTATTATTATTATTATTATTATTATTATTATTATTATTATTATTATTATTATTATTATTATTATTATTATTATTATTATTATTATTATTATGATTATGATTATGATTATGATTATGATTATTATTATGATTATTAATTATTCTATTATAATACATCTAATATTAAATTTGCTGAATCTCTTATTTATTTTATCTAATAAATTAATTACAATAAATACCTTATTTGATTTTAATTCATACATTAATTCCTTAAAATATGAATGTTCTTGGATTTTATCTTTTTATAAGACAACCAGAGAATATAAAATATCTAAAGCCATCTTCTTCACTTGCCATTATTGATTTTATAATAACTATGATAAATGTGGAATAATTTCATCAGCAAAAATACTATTATAAATTAATTATCTTACTCTGATTATTCTTCTACACTTAAGATTATTGCAGCCATTCCTTCTAGGATCTCCACTTTTCCATTTTATTGATTCAATAATGATATGAATTTCCTAAATAGAAACAAAGCATTTTGTTCTAGGATTTCGAATGATAAAAATTAGACTACTCTTGTCAAACATAAAGAATGTTATGCATTCTAATTCAAATGATTCATGAGTGGTTTTAAAATGCTATTTAATACTTCTCCATCATAACAACAAAGTTTCACTATTTTTCCTATAATTTCAGCCACTTGAGTACACACACAACTCATTGATTCGAAATCTTTGATTCTCTTCAATAAATGAGTAAATATCATAGGTAATTGAGGACTCAAGTTTTCATTGACACATTCAGCTAATAATCCAAATAATTTTAATTGTTCTTTGACTACACTAATTTTATCTGATTTGGCTTCTATAAGTACTTAAACTATCATCTGATATTGATCACATTCAAGAAATAGCTATCTGAACTGAGGACTTGCAATAGGTTTTTACAATAAGTATTAAAGTTGTTATTTGTAATTTTTCATTCGTTATAATTTTAATTAAAAAGCCTCCATAATTTTATCAATATATTATAGTCCACTTCAGCTTAAATATATTTCATGAATTTCTTAAACAAAATATTTGCAAGTTCACTTAATAGAGGCTCTTTTTAGATTGAGGATGTTTCTGGTTCTGATGAAGATCAAGATGAAATTCCAGAACATCAAGAGATTCCATAATTTAAGAAATAAAGTATACAACAATTATCAAGTTACAATTCTCGAAAAAAGCCATAATCTAAAATGGGTTAGGCTGATTTCTTGGCTAAATATGATGAAAATTTTGATGATGTATTTGGAGACAAACCTCCACCTATAGATTTCCCTAAAGGTAGAAAAAGGAGATAAGAAGATGACGAAGAGGATGAAAATGATAATGATAATGAAAGAAAATCATAAAAGAAAAAAACTTAAAGTAAGGAAAGGAAATAATAATCAAAGGAATAAAAAGATTAATCAAAAGAATAAAAAGATAATAAAAAAATAACAAAAGAATTTAGAGAAACTATTGATTATAAGGAATTTAATAAAGAGTATAAAGAACCTATTGAATCAAAAATATAAAAAGAACCAAAAATAAGATTACCAAAATTTCCAAAATAAAGAAAAAGGATTGCTAATAATCATCTCTCAACATTAAGATCAAATTCTGATGGTAGAGATAGTGTCAGTAATAAGGATAGAGAATCTATATAGCTAAATAATAAATATAATCCTAATGATATTGCATTACCTTAAACAGCTATACCAAAATCTGAAAAGAAATAAGATAAATAGAAAACTATGTTTTTTACATTTGGAATGAATGATGATGATGATAGTGATAGTGAAAAAGATATAAAAAATAAAATTAATGAATTATTTTATGATCAAAAATAAAAGATAGATCAAAATGAATAATAATCTAATAATAATAATAATAATAATAATAATAATAATAATAATAATAATAATAATAATAATAATAATCATTTAAAAGAAAAGAAAGAACAAGAAAAAAAGAAATAGAAAAATGATGAGAAGAAAGATAGAAATGAAAAGAAATAAAGAAAAGAGAAAAAAGATAATGACAAAAAAACAATCAATCATTTAGATATATTTGATGAAATTAAGGATATATAAAAAAATTTTAATAGTAAATAAAATAGTGAATAAAGGGAAACTAGAAAATTGAATAGTGAATAAAGAGAGAAAAAAAGAGATAAGAAAAGAGAATCAAAATAAAATAGAGATAAGAATGAAAAATAAACCTCGAAATCTCCATCTCCTTAGTTGAAACTTATATAATATGAAACGTAAAAGAAAGTTAAAAGAAGCCAAAAAAGAGTTGTTTAGGATTTGGAAATGTTAAATGTAGATGAATTATCATTAAATCCAAATATTGTAGAATGCAAAGCCAATTTATATTTAGATTACATTCCTGTATATGATTGATTGATTTATTAAAATAATGTAATCACCTACATCGTCTATAAATAAATTACGAAACTCACTTACTAGCTTTTATGTTAAAAGTAGTTGTTCTAATAAAACATCACCAATCAAAGAAGACCCTACAATACTCTAAAATCTATTAAGAATGTAACAGAAAGAAATTGATAGATTGGAACATCAGAATAAGAATCTCCAAGTACTTACATAACATTAATGTTCCATACTTTATTAAGAGAGAACGTTACGTACAAACTCTACTAAATTATAAATACATGCAGATTTACCACAACCATTACCCAATGCTAGAAATGCTAGAAGATCAACAATAAAGAATGTATTATAGGCTATGAAACCACCACCTCGTAAAATGGTAGTCTCTAATAAACTATAAATGACTAACAATGAATGTTTTAAGTTAAGCTCAATTCTAGAAGCAACTAATACATAAGCAAAATAATTATATCATGATGACAGTAGTATATAATTAGTCAAAGAAATACTAAAAGATGAGGATTCATTTATTGATATTATTACAACATATCCTCCTTAATAAGTTTCAATTATGTATGATAAAATTAAGAAATTGATAAATGAACATGAATAGATGTTTGAAATGATATTAAAGTTCAAGTAAATTATAGATAACTCTTTTAATCTATAAAATATTAAATTACAATTAGAAGCACTAAATCAGTTGAGTTAATAATGTAAGAATATCCTTGAATGTAAAAATGCATAGATTATTATTAATAATGATGAGACAAATAAATCATATATATAACATGTCTATAATAACAAATAAATCCTTAATTTGAAAAATGCTAAATTTGATGAACGATTTAAAAATGAAAATTTCAATCAATTATTAGCAGCGCCAATTTTAGACAATAATAGATGTTTAGGTGTTATTGTTTGTTAAGATAAATCAATCAATTTTAGTAATGAAGATGAAATTTTGATTTAATACATTTGTAGACAGGCTCAATATATACTAAACAATTAAATATCTAATAATAAAATTGAAATTCAACTTTAAAAATATTAACATGCTCTAAAAAGTTTATTATTATTATAATCAATCGATGATTTAGATACTAAATTACATTTCTCTTAATAAAGACTTTGTGAAATTATGAACAGTAGTGAATGTAAAATAATATTACTTCAATAAGATAATGAACTTTAAAAGAGTATTATATGGGAAGCTATTCATAACAATTAGACACTTTTTATTAATAATTGCTATAATCATGAAAATTTTTAACCTAATGTAGATATTAATACTTAATTACCAATTATAGCCACTCCTATAAAATATAAAAATAAGATTATTGGAGGAATAGAATTTATTTTATATAATAAATAAATTTCATCATTAGATTAAGAAATTTTAGATTTATTTATATAAATTTTGGGAATAAACTTTTATCATTTCACAAACAATTAATTTTGAATCTCACTAAGATTTGGTAGTTGTGATTTTTAATTTATTGGAATTTCATTTTATAATTACAACTACTTAATTTAATTTTATAAGTATTTAATTTCAGTTTGCATCTATAATAATTCTTCATGATTATCAGAATCTTTTAATTTTTAATTCAATTCATTTGTTATATCCAATAATTTCTCTCTTTCTTATTTCAATTTTAGAATAATTTCTTTTGAATTCTATAGTTTTTTACTAAGATTCTCAATTTATTGTTTTAATTCATTTGTTACACTTTCTAAATCCTCATTATTTTTTGATTATGCTTATAGAATTAAGATTTATTCTTTATATTTCAAGATTTCTTATTAAAGTGATTATATTTTTTCTTTTGCTTAATAACATTCTTATTTTTGAATATTTAATTCCTAAACTTTTAATAATAATTAATCCTTTGTATTTTCCATTGTTTAATGCATATCTTTAACAAATAATTTTAATTGAGTATTTTCTTATTCCAAACTTCTATGATGTTTAGATAAAGATTGTTTTGATTATTTAATTTATTATTACATAGAACCTCTTTAAAGTAAACTAGAGACAGGTCCTTCATCACCACTAAAGAGTAGCTTTTCAACAGATTCAACTTCTTCCTCTTCATCTAAGAATTTCATTTTTGGTTATTATTATTATTATTATTATTATGATGGTTTTTTATTGGAAGGATTAGATTATTATAATTATGGTTTTTTATTTGTATTATTTTAATTATTATTTTTTCTTAAATTAACTACTTCTTCTATTAAAATGTTATTTTCATTTTTTAATTCTTAAATTTTAGCTGCCATATTATCTAATAATTTATTTGATTCATTAATAGTTGATTTTAAATTTACAATTTCATCATTTAATTAATTGATTTAATAGATTTTTAAATCCATATCATTTTTTTATTGTTTTTTATCTAATTCATTATTTTTAATTAATTATTATACTCTTTATTCATTATCAAAAATCAATCTATTAAGTTTAGATTCAATTTCTTAACATTTTTCTTTTTGATTTGCTTCTTATATTTATAATTTTTCATTCTCAATTAAATATTATTGTAATTAAAATTCTAATTTTCTAATCTTCTCTTCCGATTAAGTTTAAATAGATTTTAATTATTGTTATGTTTATTCTTTCAATAATTTACCTTTAGTTTTCTTTTTTTATTTCATTTCTAATAATTTATATTCCATTTCCTATTTCTCTTATTATAATTAGATAATTTTTGATTAAAGTTTATTTTAATTAATAGAATCTTATCCTTATTAATCATCATGATCTCTTTTAATTTAATCTATAATTTATTATTATTATTAGATTTTCAATTTCAATAATTGATTATCATTTTGAAATTCTCCAATTTGTTCATTAAATTATTATTTCTATAAATTAAGTTTCTATTATAATTGTGCATTTTCATTATTAATTTAGATATGCTATTCTGAAGATTATTCTAATTTGATTATAATATTCTTTTAATCATTCAATTTTTGTATTAATTATTCAATCTACTCCTTTTAATCATTTAATTAATCTTATTGATTTTTGAAATATATTTTTTCATTTTTCAATTATTCTAATTAGTTTAATGTTTATTTGTATTTAGTCTAGAATTAATTAATCTCTTCTTCATGTATTCGCTTTAAATATTTAATTTCTTTCCTTTATTCATCATTCTTAGATTTCAAATTATCCCGTTATAATTTCCATTCCTCCTACTTTCTATGTATCTCAGCTTCCAATTCAATATATTCATTCAATTATCTATCATTCTATTATTTCAAAGTGAGGAGCTTATCTGTTATTTCATCTAATTCATCATCCCTATCTTTAATAACTCTTAAATTATGCTAATAATCATCATAAAGATTTTTGTATTTGCTTTGTAATTCCAATATTAATTAATCTTTCATTAATATTTATTTATCTAATTGAGCTATTTTCTATCTTTAAAGATAATATAACTATTTTTCCTATTCTTCTATTTCATTCATATTATAATTTAATTGTATTATTTTTATAATAAAATTACTTTATAAAATTTTCATATTTTAAACACTCTAAATTAGTAGAGAATTCTCTATTAGTAATGACTCTAATAAGAATTCTGTCTTACTTAAATGATATACAAATTTTATTAATTTCTATTAAAAATAATTCAATATGAAATGAAAAATCAAAGATTCTAGAGATCACATACATTTATAAGTTATTGAATTAATATTAGGTCATAATAAAAGACAAAAATATAGAAAGGTTTGTTGAATTAATTTGAACATTAATTAATAATATGTACATATTTATTATATTAATTTATATATTGAATATTATTATAGGAATAGCTAAGATGAAAAAAGCACTATAAGTACTCAAGACTTAAAGTCTTAATTACAATTCTATAAGGTCTGGCTTAAACTATAGAATGACTATTAGAGAGAATGGGTAAAGAATGGGTCATATTTCCATTAACCTTAATAAATCTAATAATGCTTCTGCAAATACAATGCTTAAGAAGCTTCTTTAAAATCAAGAGTATACAATATTAAGAGATTAAACCAAAATGATATTTGAAGGTTCCTTTGATGCTTTAAAAACCTTGACAGGAGTGACAACTTATTACCCAGACACAGGTTAAAATAATTATGACTATATTTAGGTTTATTAGTTTATGATTTAGATGCAAACAAACTTATATTACATTTAACTAAGGAGGATGTTTAATGTCAAGGGATAGTCTTGGGCTATGTTATGGATTAAGATGCTATCACAATACTAAATTCTCTTAGAACTTCTACTATTCCATTACAAGCAAGATTAGAAAATACTTATAATTATTACCTAAAGAGAACCTTAAATGTGAGCTTGGCTGTATCTTTGTTAGTATTTTATAATTCATTTTCTGGATCTCAAAAATCAAAATTTGGTGTTTTTGAGCGTGATGATAAACAACCTAAAGTAGATTCTAAATGAATAAGAATTAAAATTAAAATATTATTGATAAATATTATAATTATCTATTTAACTATTAAAGAATGAATTCATAAGAATTAAATACATCAAAAAGATTCATTTCTATTTATCTTCACAATCTCAAAGGATATTTTGTAGATATTTGTAAATATTACTTTTATTATTTTGGTTATATATATATTATATATTGATTAAAATTGAAGATTTATTTATGACTAAATATATCCAATTATATTCTATATATTTTTTACGATATTTTTAGTTATAAATTAAGCAAATATTAATTTTAATTCTAAATTATTTTTAAATTATATTACTAATATTAATATTTCTTATATTTATAAAATTATATAGAATAGGATTTTATGTTGAATCATTGTTATCATCAATTAAAACATTATAATGTTAAGAATTAAAAGATTTTGTTGTGTAATCTATAAATATGTTAGTATAATAATAGTATATATGAATAGATAAAAATACTTAAGATACTTTATTATTTATACTATAATTTGATCCTTAATCTTATTGCTTAATATGTCACATTTAATAGCATAATTTATAATAAATAAGTATTTCATAGTCATGTATGTCCCTCTAACTGTTTCCAATGATATGTCTTAACCTAATTTTTACTAGATGAACGATTACAAATAAGTTTCAAATTAACCTAGCTCTTTGCATATAATGAAATCTTTAATTGGAATCTAAATGTAAGAATAATACAATTCCTCTACAATTAATTAAGGTAAATAAATAAACATAGGCTCTCAAAATTCAAGGATCCTCAATCTATATGCAACAAACTTTTGTGGACAATTGATATCACAAATACCATTATTTTAATGCGTATCAAACCCTTAAAGTTCTACAATATCTAGGTATAATTTTAATAATATTAAGTGGCTAATTGAAATCATTATTATTATTTGTATAGAAAATTGAATAACCAAATAGTTAATAAATGCCCAACTCTCTCAATCAAAATGGACTATTTTTAAGATTAGAGAGAAAGTGGTAATTTAGTTTTTTGTGTTTTAATAGGTATAGAGAATATTAATTACATTTTCAGACCTAGACTTAATGTATTTTATGTAGAAAAGGGTTAAAACAAACTCTTAGGATATGTAGAAGTTCCATATACTTTTATTACTAAGAGTTGTTATATTTTTGATGGAAATAATAATTTTAAATATAAAATTACAAAAAGGTTGCTGGGGTAATCAAAAACGTATAGCCCATTTCCTAAGAGTAATAGATATGATTTAGATTATTTTGATATCAAAGACTCATAGGATCAAGTAAATATTTAAGAATATCAATTTAGGTGATTTCTTAGATGAGAAAATAACCAAAAAGTGAATATTATTTCGATTAATAGGCAAATTTTACTATTGTATTCCCTGAAATTTCATCAGCTGAGGGAAAAGTATTAATATTAGCTGCCGCATTAATGTTTGAATGCATGTATCAATATTATATATAAGAATAAGATAAGCTTGGACAATTATTGTATCGGGAATTTAATTAAGGTTATAAATTGTACTTGGATGAGTCATAGATTAATGATGTTACAAATACTTTTGAGGAATATATTAAGGTGAATGTGGATAATCAAATAATGGATGTAAAAGAAATAAAATAAAATTTTGAAACTTTAACAATATCAAAATAGAATGCAAATAAGAAACATTAAACATTAGTTATAAGATCTAATTATGGATTGAAGATTGAAAGTCAAGATTAATATATAAGTGGTACAGTGTTTGATTTTTAGGAATGGAGTTGTATAGTTGTGATTATGATTACTCCTGAAATGAATTATGAATATGTAACTCATTTTAATTCAACAAAGAAATAATACTATTCTTTCTAATTTGAAATGGGTTAATCAAATAAATATCTTATTTTAAACTTAAATAAATGTCATATATGTTTTTATAATGAAAATCTAATCAAATATGAAAAAGTGAAATGTTTATAATATTTAGAATATATAATTTAATAAATACATTATACAAATTATTCTTCATATCATAGAATTGAATTTTAGAATACATTAAACAAATAATAGTTTATGGACTAGTTTTTATTAAAATCAGATGTAATCAAATGGATTGCATAAGATTTTGAATATGAAGACAATTAAAATTATTAATTATTTAAGTAAATAAGATATAAAGAGGATATCACATATAAAGTTCCTGAGATTTTTATAGCTTTAGGGACATTGTCTAAATTAAAGTATCTTTATATACATAATTAATCTATTGTTGGTGAATGTTTATTTGGACAAATAGAATTTGGTGAATAGATATTATTTATTGATATTTCACCTAGTTAACATTTTGTACATATTTATGAATGTGATTCAGAACCAGTTTTTAAATTGCAATCATCAATATGGAGATATAGAAAACCTTTCAATGATTATTAGATTGAATTATTATATAAGGATAAAAAAAAGCTTATAAATAAGATAAAGTTGAAAGGTAAGGTTATTAAAGGAAGATATATATATGCAAAGAAATATTCATTATATGTAATATTTCATGGTAAAATGAGAATATTGTAAAGTGAAAACTTAATAATTAATAGATCGATAGGGGAATATTCGTAAAAAGATGAAATTGAATTTGAGAGTGAAGATGGATAATGTATAATTAATTTTATTGCAATTTAATAAGATTAAGCATNTATCAATATTATATATAAGAATAAGATAAGCTTGGACAATTATTGTATCGGGAATTTAATTAAGGTTATAAATTGTACTTGGATGAGTCATAGATTAATGATGTTACAAATACTTTTGAGGAATATATTAAGGTGAATGTGGATAATCAAATAATGGATGTAAAAGAAATAAAATAAAATTTTGAAACTTTAACAATATCAAAATAGAATGCAAATAAGAAACATTAAACATTAGTTATAAGATCTAATTATGGATTGAAGATTGAAAGTCAAGATTAATATATAAGTGGTACAGTGTTTGATTTTTAGGAATGGAGTTGTATAGTTGTGATTATGATTACTCCTGAAATGAATTATGAATATGTAACTCATTTTAATTCAACAAAGAAATAATACTATTCTTTCTAATTTGAAATGGGTTAATCAAATAAATATCTTATTTTAAACTTAAATAAATGTCATATATGTTTTTATAATGAAAATCTAATCAAATATGAAAAAGTGAAATGTTTATAATATTTAGAATATATAATTTAATAAATACATTATACAAATTATTCTTCATATCATAGAATTGAATTTTAGAATACATTAAACAAATAATAGTTTATGGACTAGTTTTTATTAAAATCAGATGTAATCAAATGGATTGCATAAGATTTTGAATATGAAGACAATTAAAATTATTAATTATTTAAGTAAATAAGATATAAAGAGGATATCACATATAAAGTTCCTGAGATTTTTATAGCTTTAGGGACATTGTCTAAATTAAAGTATCTTTATATACATAATTAATCTATTGTTGGTGAATGTTTATTTGGACAAATAGAATTTGGTGAATAGATATTATTTATTGATATTTCACCTAGTTAACATTTTGTACATATTTATGAATGTGATTCAGAACCAGTTTTTAAATTGCAATCATCAATATGGAGATATAGAAAACCTTTCAATGATTATTAGATTGAATTATTATATAAGGATAAAAAAAAGCTTATAAATAAGATAAAGTTGAAAGGTAAGGTTATTAAAGGAAGATATATATATGCAAAGAAATATTCATTATATGTAATATTTCATGGTAAAATGAGAATATTGTAAAGTGAAAACTTAATAATTAATAGATCGATAGGGGAATATTCGTAAAAAGATGAAATTGAATTTGAGAGTGAAGATGGATAATGTATAATTAATTTTATTGCAATTTAATAAGATTAAGCATATAAATACAAATTTAAATTTTTTGATTGATTGATTTGTCATTATATAATAAAAATATATCTTAAATTAATTATTATTCAGTTTTATTATAATTGTAAATAATATAATTTAATACTCTATGAAAAATAGTAATAAGGTATTGATTCATTGAAACTTTTTAAAGTTAAGAATAAAGGATATTTTGGGATAGAATAATATTCTTTTAGATGAAGCAACAAATGAATAATTATATATTCAACAAAAGTTTTTAAAGAATCATTAAAAAATGTTTGAATAATTGTCATCTACAATTACAAATAGACCATTAACATTTGCAAAGTTTACATTTAAAAAATTGGAATTAGAATAAGATGAATAATTAAGGCCAATTTTGAATGGAATTTATTAAAATTAGAAATAAGGTTCAATGCTTACTACAGAACTTTGGTCAAAGAAATAATGTAGATAATATTTAAAGTAAACTAAGTATAAATAATGTTTATAATATAAGTATGTAAACAGATAAAGGGATTCTGAAAAGATTTGCTCATTGGGAATGGGATTAGAATTAGAATAAGGAAAGATTTAAGAACTTAATTGATAAACATAAATAAACTACTTACACTAATAAAAGTGAATTAGTAACCAAATTGTAATTGGGAACTATTGAAGGGGAAAAAAGATTAAGATAAAAAATAATTAGAGATTGGAAAATACAAAAGAGTTATGATATTTAAAGAGAATTAGTAAAGTATAAAGATTAAGAGATTTATAAATAAAAAGGAATTAAGTATCATTAATCAAGTTAATCATTTGGATAATTATCATTAAGACAATAGACTAAAAATAATCAATTAAATCATATTATTACAGAACTTTCAGAATTATAGGAAGATACAAAAATAGAGAAGAAGAAATTTGATTAAGTGACATAATAAAAGAGAAATACTAATCGTTTATAAAAGATATCTTTTGAATAATTTTTGTAAGATTGATTATATATATATATATATAATAATTGTTTAGACTTTGAATTTAGTTCATTTTTTAAATAATATATAAATTCGACTAAAATGTTGCTGAATAATTATTAATGAACTAATCAAGTTGGTTTTCAATTGAAGATTTAGAATTGGAGCATTAAACATCTTAAGTTAATCCTCCAATTATTAAGGAGAGAAAATTACCTGAAAAATTAAATATGGATTCTATACTATCTTAATATAAATAAATAGAAATAAATTCAAATCTAATCAAATATATTGTTTCAGAGAGTTAAACAACTGAAAATAATAAACAAATAAATGTTAAATCAAAAATTAAACTTAAATGTGAAGAAAGAGATTTAGAAGGAAATCTTGCCAATAAGGGTACTAATAATATTTAAGCCACTAAAATATCAATGGCCTCTAGTATTCCATATATTCAAGGATTAAGATCTGCTTTTCTTACAATGAAAGAAGGTGATGTTGCTTGGTTTAAATTATCTAATGAATAAATGTACACAGAATAAGAAATTGCAAGTGGAATCTCAGTACAAAATTTATAAAAATATTTCAAAATTGATATATTAGAAGTTACTTAACCTGAACTTCCTATTGATATAACAAGTTTAGAGAAGTAATATATATTAATATATTTAAAGTCGTTTAAAATAATTGGAACTATTTAAAATTGAAGGAAATTAATTTTATTAGAAATAATAATATCAAAGTGCATTATTGAGATATTAAAGAGGATTAAACTTTTTAGAAAAATGGCCTAAAAAATTTGAAGACAATCCTGTAGCTATTGAAGCTAAAAGAAATTCTTTATTAGTTTTATCAAGTAATAAGGCTTAATGTTTAATAAAGTTATAAGATTTTAAATAAGCCATTTCAGTTCTTGAACCTTTGATTGGATAAATGAGAAATAAAGTAATATATTTAAAATTAATTAAGGAATATGAAGTCAAGAATTATTATAGATTAATCACATGTTTAAAGGAGATTGATGAATAAGTGAAAGCAGACTTTTATTTTGGATAGGTATCTCATATGTGTTAGTTATCAGAAGATTAAAAAAGGTTATTTAAATCTATCAAATAAAAGAAATGATTTAAAGGTATGAAAATTTATTTTAATTTACAAAATAAAATTTTATTGTAATTTAAATTCAATTATCCATAGTCTATTCTCCAATTAATATTCCATTTTCAAATATTCCCTTTATTTCACTTTAATCTTTTCTTCTCCAATCCAATAAATTATATAATTTATTATCCTATTTTATTATACCATTTCCATGAAATTTATTATTTCTGAATTACCCTTTATAAATTACTTCATCATGATATTTTAATACTCCTTATCCTTCAAGAATAAAATCATTTTATGATTCCTAATAATCACCTTCATAAGTATATCCATCCTCAAATGTAATAATTCTATTATATGTTATAGTCCCTTAGTTTAAGGTTTCTTATATTGTTTTTAGAATTTTAAATTATTCAGATTTTATTTGATTTTTTTGAGATTCATTTAGATTTGAATAAGTATTTGTGTTTTTCACTTTTTGATTAAAAGGTGATTTATATGGTTCAGATTTTTATTATATTGGTATTAATGGTTTTGCAATTTATGTATACTTTTAAATTTACTATGATAAATTTTATTATTGTTTAAGTCTTGATTCATTTTTCTTCTAAGATTCATCTTTTTTTATGTTTCCATTATTATTATTATTATCATTTTAAGTTTTAATACATTTATTCTAGTTATCTGAATATTGTGAAAACTATAGATTTATATTTTACTATGATATATCATGAACTTTTGTAAATGGTTTCATAATTATTAAATAAAGGGATAGAAATATTTAACAATAAAATAAAATAAAAATGGATGTGTTAATTTTTTATTATTATATATTTAAAAGTTTTTAGTAATATTATGAATTGAGTAGATAGTATAGTATTTATTATGATAGAAGTATATCATTATTTTATATTGGATTAATTGGAATAATAAAAACATATTAATCAAATTCTACTAGTTTAAATTGAAGTATTATTTGAAATTAATTCATAGCATATTTCGTTATAATGCAAGACCCAGTGCTTTAATGTTTACAAGAAAATCATTACTCTAAATAAATAATTGGTGTATGTGTTAATTCAGAATGCTAAAAAATCAGACCATATTGTTAGTAATGTCTAAAATGCTATCTGCATTCAGAACATCTTCATGATCTTTAAGATTTTACAGACTTTTATAATTATGTGTAAGAAGGGTTGAATACTTATAATAAAATGTAAAATCTAGCAGAGGAATTACAATCTATAGCTAAACTGATTACCATCATTATAAATTAATTAAGTTTCAACCCAAAGATCAATCTTAAAGATATGTCCATTATAGCTATTAACAATCTCATAAATAAAATAATAAGAGTGAAAGAAGTGGAGAAAACTATGAAAAACAATTTAGAATTAGCAATGATACCATTATAAAAAATCAAATAAGACTTTTAAGAATTAATACATAAAAATAGTATATAATATTTAATAATATATTTAAGATGAATAATAATTGATTAGAGAAGAACCTCATAAAAAAATACCATAAAAGTCTAAAAAATAAAGGAGAGCAGTTAAAGAATGTTCAAAAGGTCTATAAAGTAATATAATATAAAATTTAGTTATTTAACATTAAGTAATGACAAAATAAGAAGAAATAAAACATCAGATTGTTTGTATTAAACCTAGTAAATCAAAAGATGAAAAGAAGTAATAATAACAATAATAGATTATCCTTAATTAAGGAAAATATTAATTTTCAAATTTATACAAAAATAGAGCAATTAATGTTATATAACCAGAAAATTCAGCTGAGGGTTTCGGATTTTGTGTATGTGATTAGGCAATTTCTAAAAGTGGAATAACTCTCATAGCATTTAGAATAGTTAAATGTGATTGGAGAATTCATATTGGAGTTTGTGATAGAGATATTTTAATTGAATCTAAATATGATCCTAATTTAGCAAATCTTGATCATGGGTATATTGTAAAAATGAATATTCTAAAGCACTTATCTAATCAATAATTAAGGAGATGTATTCTCAACGGTAGATATTGAAAATAATGATAAATCAAAATCATTTAAATTTTACAATAAAAATATCATTACAATAGAAATTGATTATCAATTATAGTAAATAACTTGGATTAAAAAATAACCCAATGAAACTTTTGTATTAATAAATATTATAATTATTAGACTCTTAAATTTGACACTTAGAAAGAACTCTATCCATGTGTCAAACTCTGGGGTTCTTCCAAAGTAGAATTACTTAATCCAATAATTCTTTAATGAATAATATTAAATTTACTAACTGGAATAATTACCAGCTAAAATCAATATGTACATTCATTAATTCAGATCATAGAATAAAATTCATTCATTGATCCCTCTAATTCTCTTTTCCATAAAGAGTTATTTTCATCTTATAAATATCTACCATGTCTTGAATGATATAAAGCAAGTCCTAAACACTCTGCTAATTTAGGTATCGCATCCTATTTAACACCTTTATAAGTCAAAGGAATCAAACTAATATTTTAATTAAAAATCTAACTTAAAATCTAATCTAGATTCTCTAAAATGTGCATAAATGTTAGAAATTTCTAATTTTTTTGAATCTTCCTATTTCCCTTCTATACTAATACATGTTCCTTATGTTTCTATTAATGGAAATTCTAATTAAATTCTTTTAAGATACCTTTTAATTTCAATTGCCTTTTTAATGCAGCACAATTACCCTTTACTTATTTAAAAAATTATTAGTATTCAATATTTTAAATTTCTCCTAATGATACAGTTATTCCTGTAATAGTATGAAAATGAGGTCCAGATTAATAACCAGGATAACATGCTTCATCAACTTCTTCAGAATAAACCTTATCTGAAAATAATATACAACCTTTTGGACCTAGTAAACTATAATTAATTAATCAAAATACCTTTGTGTGTTAACTATAACAAATTAATACTTTTATAATAATTTAGATTCATCTTCAAGGATATTTGTAACATAATATGGAGCCTTATCTGTTATATCCAAAAGAATTGGTATATTTTTATATTCTTACCAAAGAGTATCCAATTTATCTAATTTAGAGTCAATGATCAAATCAATTTAACCATCATAATTTTCATTCTTAATTACATTATAATATTTCTCAAGTGCTATTGTATCTGTATTACCACGATTCAATATTGTACCTCCAGGTTTAACTAAAGCCTTGCTCACAATAAATTTAGCTGTGGGAACGCTTTATAATTGAACATTCACATTAAAATTATTTAAATTAAATGCTTTTTAAGCTCTCTCCCAACATGTTTATTCTATTTTATCATAAATTTCAGTTCCAGGTTTGTTTTTCTTTCCTGGATAACCAGATGCATATTTAGTTGACATCATAGATCCTAGTGATTATTATACAGCCAAAGATGTTGGACTTTCTGTAAAATCAATACATTAATGTTTAGATGCTTCTTAAATCAAATGATAGATCTCAGGATCCTATTGAGACAATGAGAGATGATGATTTTTAGCAAAGCAATTAGATATAAAATATCTTATAATTTTAGAATTCATAATAATAAAATTAAATTTGAAAAACAATTAATGATAATATATAATCAGCTTATGAATATAACTATAAAGGTAATATCATCTACTACTGAATCATCTTCCTATATTAATTATATTAAAAATATACTAAAGTCCACATTTTATAGGAAATCTACATTAATTCATTACAAGCACCCTCTAAATCACCTTAAATATAATGCTTGCCTACAATATCAACAACACTTTAATTATCAATAAATTCCCAAACTCCATCACTACCTAAAATAATGAATTTATCTTAAGGAGTCAATTAATACTCGAAAATCTCTATAAAAAAAATAGAATTTAAATAAAATTACCTGGAACACTAGATACACCAACTGATTATGCAATCTAATCACCAAGACTACGACTCATAGCTAATCCTGGATAATTTCCATCTCTTACCCAAACTCTGGCTGGTCCAATCGAATTACCTAATGGATTAATAAATGATACCTTAATCATCATAATAAGTATCTACTCTACCACCATGCATATGTATTCTATTCATTTCTTTTTCAAGACATGGTTTATGATCAATTGATAAAGGAAATGGTTTAAATTTAGAATTGTTACCCAATTTTCCTATAATTGCTCTACTATCTCCAACATTAGAACAAATTAAATGTCCACCATCTTAAATTAAAATAGAATTCATAGTAGTTCCACTAAATTAAGTATCAAATTATTATTAATTAATTAGATTAGCTAAAACTGATATAGATTTAACAATAGCTTATCTGGGATGTTATTTTAATTAATTATCTCTTTTAAGTATTTTTGTAAATTGATCTCTAACATATTATGATACAAAATGTCCATTTTATCCATGACCATCACATACTGAGAATAGATGTGTATCAGAGACAATATTAGTTTCACAAATGTAAGTATCTTAATTAGTTTTATTAGGATTTGATGCTAATTGACCTTATCTTGTTCTTATACTAAAAGACAATTTGAATTGTAAGAAATTAGGATTATAATGTAAAGATTAAGCAGATCTATATTTGAGATCACTTTTAGGTTCTGATCGCATATTATGAGTACTTGAACTTTAAGCTCTACGAATTTATTAATCAATAAGGGAATTATTAAGCTATAAATATGAATATAGATTCTGTTACAAAATTGTGCCATAAATTTCTCTTTTCTACATTTGTTTTCTACTTTTAATTTGCATATTGTTTAATCAGATTCTAAGTGGATTCAACTGCTGTTTATCTTTTTGGTTATAATGATTCATAGGGTCTAGATATTTCTATTTTTAAAAGAAATCATAATACTTTTTTAAGAGTTCTTTGCGTCTATTGTAGCAGATCTTGGTTATCGCAACTAAGAGAAATTGGTCTTAAGCTATTTGGCACTGGATTTCTGTGTCTATTCTATACGTAGATTCTTGATAAAGTAATTGTTTGTAATTTTGTTAAGGTTTTCCTTCCTCATGAAAATGCTAACAATCAGTACAATTTAGCAATGGTTTTAACATCACTATTCAAGTATGCTCCATAAGACGTCTATGATTTACTACCTATCGCCTGTTTTGGTTTCTTTTCATTTGCTTTGTAAATATCAACTGTTCTTTTCATTAATTAATAAATGAAATAAGATGATTCCCAGACACCCAGTCTTTGTGGGTATTTAAACTTCTTTTAAGTCTTAAAAGATATGGAATCAGAAGGTCTAATCTCATAATAAGAGAAAAGACTCATCAAATAAAAATTAACAATAAAAGAACCAACACTAATGCTTCTTTTATCAAAATAATAAGAAGACACTTAAATTAAATCAGAATTATTATGTTATGTATCTTCACTTCAAATGACTCGCTCTAAATCACATACTCAAGAATTTGGTTCATCCAAAAAACAAGGATAACAATTTTAAGTAATACAAATATATTCATATTTTACATAGTCTTAAACCATTTAACTTATGGATTAATTGATTATACAATTAAAATGTATGCAACAATATCCAAATCATAATGTAAATTTGTTTAGTTTATTATTTCATTAGATTACCTAAGAATTTAAGTCTAAAATTGAACAACTAAGAATTGTATTCAATTCCTTAGATTAAGATGAAGAAATTGATTACTCATTTATTGAACAACACCAATAAAATTATTAATAAATAAAGGTAATATTGTCGTTACACTTAGCAAAGGTATTCTCGTTACATGAATTCACTTCTTGAATTGATGGATGAGAAAGTTGAACCTAAAGATATCAAAGCATTTCTAAACACATTCCTTAATCAACTTATTGGATGTGAATCTTATAGTTTCATCATACTCAAAGATCAAAAAGTTCAGATTCATTAAGAAGATAAATTTGAAGAATTTCCTATCAATAAAGATGTCATAGATGAACTAGTCAACTTATAATAAATAACTGAAGTTCATTCTTTGAACACTATCAAATAATATTATCAAACTTCAAATAATTTTATACTCAAAATCACAGATTTCGAATATTTTATTATGTAATTAGATCCAAATTTCATGTCATTTGTTATTTTATCCAATAAATATAATTATGTAGACTCCTTAATAGAGTTAGCTCAATTTGTAATATACACTTCCTAATAAATCAAAGTCTAATACTTTAGTATATTATCTATAGGAGATACTATATTAGAGTTTGGTCTAGAGATTGTAAGATGTTCCAAGTATTTACTCATTGAGAATATACTCTAAACTATTAATAAACAATATTAAATCCATGAGATATTTGAGAATCAATCTAATGTGGTTACACTTAAATTTAAGGATTCCTCATCTTAATATCTATTTGCTACTAATTTAGATCTCAAAAAATAGTAAGATTTATTAATTTATAATACTATAAATCAAATTTATTAACGATACCAATAGTTCATTAAATAGTGTTATGAAAGAATGCAATTCTATAAGTACTTCTTGAGATCTAAGAATTTATTTATGATTGATTTTGATAAATAGGGTCGCTTACGTTTTTTAAGTAGAGCATTATCATAAAAGATTAAAACATAATTTCAAATTGATAAAATCTAAATTGATTCAACTTATAAATAGATATTCACATCTAATCAATAAATGCTTTTAAATATTGAAAATTACATTAGTAATACAAAATGGAAATTAACTTAATAGGATGAAGATTAAAATAAATAATATGAAATATTTATTAGAAAGGAAGAGAAATAATTTAAGGGATTCACTTTAATTTTATTAGAGAATGAATGGGTTAGAAAAAAGACTTAGCCTCCTATAAATGGAAAGACAATTAGAAAATAATTATTATAAACAGAAACCATGGATTATATCAAGAAATTAGAAGAATTTAATCCTGATATTAGAAATTCTGTAGTTGCAATGTACATGCCTTAAACATAAGATTTCAATCCAACAGCTTAATAAACTTAGAAAACACCAACTTTGGTTTTCAGAAAAATTGATAAAGAATAAGTTGTTGGAAAGAATAGTTTCTTTTTTAAACAACGTGAAGAAGAGAGGAGATTTATGAAAACAAATCCAAATAAATTTAATGAATCTCATTTGATTATCAAAGAAGAGGATAATCAATTAGATACTTTAGATTTTAATATACATTTAGTAATATATTAAAATAATTTAGATTAAATCTACAATTGAGAAATAAAGAATAGTATGGTCTATACTAGAAAGAAATAATTTTAATTAAATCTTTGCATTACCTTAAGATAAACTAATTAACTTTTTAAATGAAATGGAAACTCAATACAATATGAATAATAATCCTTATCATAATTTTGATCATGGAGTAGCAGTAATGCAAGCTGTTAATTGTTTTATGAAATCTTTAACAAAAAAAATAGATTAATAATTTTTTAATAATATTACTAAGTTTTGTTTATTGTTATCAGCCTTATGTCATGATGTTGCTCATACAGGTAAAACAAATGCATATGAAGCTAATTCATTAAGTCAATTGGCAATTCGTTACCATGACAAAGTGGTATTTTTTATTTTGTTAATTCTTTTATTAGATATTGGAATAACATCATGCAGCAACAACCATTAAAATTTTAAGAGATAGTTAAACTAATATTCTCTGTAATTTTTCTGATTAAGATTTCAGAACTTTTAGAAAATAACTAATTTCCAATATATTATCAACTGATATGTAGGAACACTTCAAAATGTTGAAAGAATTTGAATCTAGAATAGAATAATATGGTAATGATCCTGAAGATTTATCTTTGTTATGTGGTATGATTACTCATGCTGCTGATTTTAATGGAACAGCAAGAAAATGGCCATAAAGTAGATTATGGAGTGATAAAATCAATTAAGAATATAGTGCTTAATATGCTGAAGAAGGTAAAAAAGGTTATCCTTAATAACCATTTATGAAGGATTTAGATAAGGTAAATTAGAATATTTAATATCAAAGTTGCATGTAATGTCCAAAAATGAAATTGGTTTCATTAAGGTGATAGTAAGACCATTGTATTGTTAATTGAATTTATTTGGTAAAGGGGCATTTTAAATATGTTTGGATAATTTAGATGAAACTATTTTCGAATGGGAGAAGGTGTATTAGTAAGAAGTGAAGGCATTATAACAATAGGGTAATTAATGATTTATGATGTATGATGATATTTTTTGTTACGCTAAAATAATAATTTATATTAATTTAGAATTAATATTAATAAATAATGAATTTAGGTAAGCCAGATCTCAAATGGTATATTCAATAGAAGGCAGCATAAAATGTTAAAGAGAGACTTTATGGATATCCTAATCATTTGAATTAATTGCCTGTCTAAACTTAAATCAAGTATAGCATACCTACAGAATTTGTGGGATGTATAAATGATTAAGATTAGAAGGATGTCATTAAAATACTCAAATTTACTCATCTCAAAGTATTAAATTCAATTTATTTATATTAGTGGTTAGCTAAAAACAATAGTTTTGCTTTGGGTTATAATAAGATTAATAATTAAAAGAGATAAGGACACTTGTCTATATTTGATTTAAATGATTGGAAGTTGTTTTATAAGAAATTTGCAAATGATGAAGCAATGGTAGGAATATTAAATTAAGAATATTTAAATAAAGTATTTGGAATTGGAAGTAATGGTGGGATTTACACAATTGAAAAAGGATAAGGAGGATTAGAGTAAAGACCAGTATTGGAGACTAAAATCTCTTAAATTACAGAGGGAGCTTTCTCACCTAATCATTATAAAATAGCTTTTTCAAGTTAGGATAAATTGATCTATTTATATGATGTTTAATCAGAATAGAAAGAAACTCTTATTGGACATGGTAAGGAAGTATATACAGTGTAATGGAATCCAGAGAATAGTTTGATAATTAGTGGAGCTGATGATGAGACAATACGTTTATGGGATGCTTCTAGTAGAGAAGAGATTCTTAATTTAAAAAGACATAATTTAGGTGTTAAAAAGGTTAGATGGAATAGAAATGGAACATATTTTGCTACAACAGGTAAGGATAAACAAACTTTATTATTTGATCTTAGAAAATTAGATACAGAAATATTTAAATTACATCAGAATCAAGTAGACACTATATTTTGGCATCCAAAATATTAGAATATATTTCTTACTGGTGATGCTAATGGTTCTATTTCATGTTATAATATTAATGCTCCAACAGAACCTATGTATATATAACATGTACCTGAAACTATTGTAACAGATTTGTCATTAGATTCAAGTGGTTCAATGATGAGTGTGATTAGAGCCAAATAAGTATAGCCAGATTAAAAAATTAGTATGGCTGATTAAATATCTATTTATAAGACTGCATGATTTATATATATTTATATCTTTTATACATAATATAAAAAATAATTAGTTTTATACAATATTAATATATATTTATATGAGTAATAATATTGAAAGAAGCTTTTCTGTAAAGAATAGGAATTTTCATCCAGAAGAGACAACACAAAGTAGTGGTAAAGTCAAAGTTACTAGACATTTTACTAATCAAGTTTATTAAGCATAAAACTCAGATCAAAAACCTACTAAAGATGTTGAGAAAGTGAATGAATTAATTAAATTGAGTGAATAAATTAAGAAGGAATTATTGAAAGTTAAGTTTTGTATGCTTTGTAAGAGAAAGTTTTAGAGTATCAAATATTTAATTGAACATGAAGAGAATTCAGAAGTACATAAAAAGATTAAATAATGATATTTATTAAAATTTAACGTAATGCTTGATGAATTAGAATTATTGGTTGAAAAAGAATTAGCAAAGTTGAATTCTCTTAATGGTAAAGATAAGACTTCTTAAATTCTTCAACAACCATTAAAATAGAACAAGGATACTCTCAATCTCATTATCTAAATTGATAAGCCAAAACAAATCAAACATTAATTAACTGAGTAATGTTCATTTAGACCTATGTTATCCAGAAAATCTTTAAGAATTGCTGAAAAATTAGGTGATGCTAAAGAAAGATTAACAAAACCTAGATCAGTCACACCTGAAATTAAAGAATAATCTTAATCATAAACAAGAAAAAGAACAATATCTGGTGTTGCTCCAAGATGGGAATAGTTATATACATTAGATCAATTTTATAAATCAAAGAAAGAAGCATTGAAATTACAAATAGAAATGGAAAGATCAAAAGAAAATGAAACAACATTTTAACCTGATCTTTCAAAGAGTTAAACTAAATATTGTGATTTTACTATGCCTTTTGAATAAAGAAATAGATATTGGGAAACTAAAAAATAAGAAAAACTTATTTAATATTCAAAAGATGTCCAAAATGAAAGTCAAACGTTATGCACCTTTAAACCTTAAGTAAATAAAAAAATACCACAAAAAAGTGTAAAAGTATCAGAATTCAATAAAAAAGGACTCATAACCTACTTTGAAAGAGTCTAATAAGCAAATAAAAAGAAAGAAGAACCAAAGAAATCTTCAAAATGGAAACCTGGAGTAACTATACCATAAGAATTTAAATTAAGTCATACAAATAGATAAATATGATTTTAATCATATTAATCACATTAAACTAATTATATATATATATATTCAATCATATCTATCTATGAAATATATTTATAAGTAAAAATATTGAAATTTATTAATAAAAATTTGGCTGTTAGTCTTATGCAATAATTTTAAGTATCAAAAACAAGACATATTGATATCAAATATTAATAATAACAATTAGCAAGTCCTAATTAATAATAATAATAATAATAATAATACTAAGTACGCTCACCATTTCATAATGTTGAAAACAAAGGTTTTATTCAAAATATATCCACAGACTAAGAAATTAACCATAAACCTATTTAGACTATAAAATAATTAACATAAACTCCAAATGCTTCTGAATATAAAATTTAATTTAAAGTAGGTGGAGTAAAGTAATAGTAATAATAAGATGAAACAAATACTATGATTTCTTAAATAATACCTTTTGTTCCTATGAGTCCATAATAACGTCGTGAAAATGTTTAGATCTTCTAATCTCCATAAAATTAAATATGTTATCAATAGTAATAATTGTAATTTTAATCTCCTAATAGAGAGTAAAACCAAACAAACTAATTTTACTCTCAAACATTTATTTAATAATCTATTTCTTAACCTTATTAAAATAATTAGAATTCTTAAAAACTAATAAACTTCACCAATACTTTCAATCTCCAAGAAGAATTAAAAGCATTATAATTGTAAAATACAACCATAACTTAAGAAATCTAAAAATTAGAATCTTAAGCTTTTAGAGGCCAATCCACTCATTTTATTAAAGAACTTGAAGATAAGATAACTATGTTATCATAAATGAATAAGAAACTATAAATAGATAATTGTGAATTAATAAATGTATAAGATGCATAAGTTTTGAGAGAACTCATTTTAAAATATTAAAATGATAGAAAAATGGCTTATAATTAGTTAGTTGCAGTGAAGAATGAAATTTAGAATTATAGAATAAAGTAAGAAGATTTAAAGGAAAAGTTAAAAAGTGAAGAGTCTACATAGTTAAATAATTTAATTTAGGAATTTGAGAATAAGGTATAAACATTAATTTTAGAGAATGATAGAATTAATTTATAATTAAGAAATGGTGAAAACATTATGAGTTTAGTATTGAAGTAGAAGAAGGAGAATGAATAATTAAAGCAAAAGTTAGTTAAATTAAAAAAAGATGAAGAAATTGCTTAAAAAAAATATTCTAAGGCAGAAGTGAAAACTAATCTTTTAGAAAATTGCTTAGAAAAATTAGATTTGTTGTAAGATGAGAATAGACGTCTACAATAAATGATTAAGGATTCTGAAATGACTTAGGGGGATTTAGATAGTTTATTAGAGAAGGTATGATAAAAAAGTAATTTTAGATATAAGTAATTCGGTAGGATAATGAAAGAATGATGAGAGTATTATATTCTAGATGATTATAATATATATATATATGATTTAAGATTTTAATTAATATTCTTTGAAAGGATCTAATTAATATTAAAGATAAATGGAAATATATTTTGTGTTTATTGTAATTTGAGTAAATAAATGATGAAAATAATATATATATATTCTGATTTAGAATATTTAATTAGAAATGAGTTTGAATGAAAAGTTGATTAAATCTATAAATTATTATTTGTTAATTTTTATAATGGATGATGCTTACTCGCATTAAGCTTCAACTCCTCCAGATAGAGATCGTAAATCCAAATTGGAAACCATGAGAAACGAGAATATGAACTATGTTGAGTAATCTTAATTAGATAGTCTATAGCTCAAACGATGTGATAGTGGAATACTACAAAAATCAGTACCTAATGTTATTATGGCTATAGATAAGCAAGTGGATTGGATCGATATTTTTTGGAAATCGAATCTTGGTTGGAAGAAGATAAAACTCTTCACACTAATACACCCTTAGTATTGGAAGCAGATGATGGTATAGGAAAGAAAACTCTTTTAGTAAAATGGATGGAATATCATGCAAGGAATAAAAAAGGAGTAAGATTATATTGAATAATAGCGATATCCTGATTTCATAATTCCACATTTTGCCACTTAATCAGGCAAAAATAGCAATTATTATTATGCCATCTATAGAATTCTAATTAAATTAAGAGAAGCACTCAATATAAAATAAAAAGTGGAATTACTAGAAGAGAAGTTAAGAAGATATTTTTAATATTGGTTAGAAATTTGTAGTAGATAATTGGAATAGTAAATAATAAATGGAGCTAAAATCATATATGATAAAGTATATATATTTTATTCATAGTGTAGGTTATATTAGTATTTGAAGGAATAGACAATTTTAGAGAGATATTGGATATGCATAGAGAAGCCAATGTAAATTTTTGGTTACCAAAATATTTCCCAACTAATATCAAAGTCATTGTAACTGCTGAAAGATAATCAGCTTCAATGAAATTGCTTAAACCTGATTGTTAAGTTATACCTATAGTATCTGATAAAACAGTCATGAAATAAACAGTCAATCATCATTTAGGGAAACATCTACTTATTTAAGTAGTTATATATTAATTTATAAGAATCCTTAAAATATATTGGATATATTTATTCAATTAAGTTATAAAGTGAGAAATCAACCAGTTTTTGTTAGATCTTACTTTTCTGTTTTTATTCCATATCCTTCAGAAGGAGTTGTAGAAGAATATGAAATTGATTAAAGTATTGTTGAATAAATATTGCAACCACTTAATTTGAATCATTTCAAATCTATGAAAGTAGTTGAAGATTTATTTGCATTTCAATTAGATTACTTTTCAAAAGCTAATATAATGGAAATTACTAAATTTAGAAAAGTTCTATTAGTCTTAGCTTTAACATAAAAAGGATTGAATTATCCAGAAATTGAAAGTGTTTGTAATATTACAAATAAGGAATGGAAATTATTTTTAGTTTTCTTTAAAGTATATATAATGAAACATAAAGAATTATGGATAATTCATAATGAAATTTTTAAAAAAGTAATCATAAATACATATTATATTGATGTTAAAGAAATGTTAGAATTGCATGATAATATAGCTACAACTATTGATAAGATTACTCCAAATTCTATAAGAAAATTAGAAGAATAAACATTCTAATTATATAGTGCTAAAAACTATTTCTCATTAAAAGAAGTAATAAGTATCATTGAAAATTTTTTACTTCTTTTTAATCCTTCAAATAAATATGATTTATGTAGATATTGGTAATCTCTTGAAGAGAATGGTTTTGATCCTGTTTTGGAATACAATAAAGCAGTAGAAGGTTTCTAAATTCATTATCATCCTTCATCTGAAGATATGTTTAGAATAATATTATAAATTTCAAGATTTCTTAAAGAATTTGGTGATTTTGAAACAAGAAACACACCAATTTTTAGACATCCTCCAATAATTGGTGTATTGAGTGATTTGTATGATATTGGATTGTTATATGAAATACTCAAATTAGATCTTTATTATGATAAAGCACCTGAATTAAAAGAGTTTGATCCAGCTAAACATTTAAAACGTGTTGCTAAACCAAAAACAGCTCCTGTATTATCTAAAATGGAATCACTCAATGTAGAAATACAATAAAATAGATAATTAATCAGAACACATTATCTTTCATTATTATCTAAACCTATTGAGTAAACAGAAAATGAAGAAGAACCATCTGAAAATGTGGATTAATTGGCTGAAGAACTTAATCATAAATTAAAAAAAGTTATATAATAAAAGGAAGAGAATTTATCTTAAGATTAATTGTAATCAAATGAAAGAGAATCTACAGATTATTATTATAAGAGATGGATTTGGATATAATTTCCTTGGGCTTGTATGAGTATTGATAAGAATTGTGATTACTCTACTGTTATTAAATAATGTTTCTCTTCTGCAACAGATTATATGAGTGTTGAAGATGAGAATGCATTTACAGAATCAGCACTTAAAATTGCATTTGAAGCCAAAAGAAAAAGGAAAGAGATGTATGAATAAAATTAGGAATAAGAAACTAGATTGTAACTTATTCCCTAAATTCCTGTGTTATAATAAAAGGGATAAGAGGAAGTTTTGAAAAAATAAAAAAGAGAATAAATTGAATTTAATACTATTTCAAGTTCAAGATACCTTAGATCATCTGCTGTTATATTACCTTAATTGTCTAATAGGAGTGCTGTGATGACATAGGAAGATGTATCATAAGATAATTAAAAAAGTCATTTGATGTTTATTACTTAAGATTTTACAGATTCAAATTATCTTAATGAAGAATCAAAGAAAATTAAATTAGTTTAATCTGTTGTACCTAATGATGGATAATAAACATTGCATTTACTTGATTAACTAAAGAAATAAAAGAATAAGATGAGATAATTTGCTTCAAATTCTGTTTCTCATGATTCTTATAAAATTACTGAAATATTTCCTATTGTTAAGGGAAACATTTAATAACATTCAGCATCTCAATAAAACTTACTTTAAAATCAAGCAAGAATGATGAGATAAAAATTGGATTAAATAATTTATGAGAATTTATAATTGGCTCAAACATATAAAATGTTAAAGATAATGGATTTTAATAAAGGTTATTTAAAAAAAGAAATTAATAATTTAGAAGGGATGAAATAATAATTAAAAGATCTTAAATAATAAATAGAGAAAGCAGAAAAAGAATTAAAGAAATCATGTAAGACAAAAATAAGAGTTAAAAAGATATTGAAAATATGTAGAGATAATAAATAATAAAATGAAGAGTATATTAGATATTTAAATTATTTAACAAGAAATTTTGCTAAATTAATTAAATTTGAAGAATTAGAAATTAAAAAAAATTAAGATAATATTTAATTAGCAAAACGATAATTTGATGAATTTTTAATAGTTTATCGTTAAAAGAGATAACATTAAATGACATTATTACTTTAAATTAGAAATAGTTTAAAAGAAAAATAACATTTAGATAGAATATTTTAAATAAGTGATTTGTAAATTGCTGAAAAAGCTAGTGCTTCAGTTTAAAAATTGAGAAAAAGATTAAATAAAAAAGAAGATGATACAAAGAATAAAAAAAATAAAGAATCTTAAGAAAAAGAAATCAAATTATAAAAATAAAAATTTATGAATTTAGAACAATAATATTAAAAGATTAAAGGAGTATTTGATATTAAAAATTATGATTATAATATGAAGAAGGAATTTATAGATTTTATGGCATAAAAAGAAAGAAAAAGTGAATATGAAATCAAATTATCAGAGTGTAGATAAAAATTAAGTGAAGTTTTGGATTTAAATACAAAATTAAATGAATAAGCTAAAACATATGAGAATGCTTACTCATCTCTTAATATTAATTAAAAGGAAATTAAAAAAGATGGTATAGTATATATCTTATATCAATAGAGCAAACTTAAGAGAAAAAGGAAGTTACCAATATTTAGATACAAGAGTTATAACTTAAGAAACTTATGGTTTTATAGGCTCGATTAACTAGTTCATTAGAATTAATTGGAAAGAAGTGTGGAATTTAAGATGAAGATGAAGTAATTTAAATTTATATTATTAAAAGATTTCTAAAATTTTAGATTAAAGAAAATAACTCATTATAAAAAATGAAGGATAGACAGATTATTAAAAGATATTACAATAATAATATGAAATTGAATCCCTGTTAAAATAATAGGCACCATTTTATTTTCCAAAAAGATATCTTAATAATAATAATAGTAGTAATATCAGTGAAAATTGAAAGAAAAATAATTTAATTATAAAACATATTATTAAAAAAATAATTATTTAATATTACCAATTTTATTAAATTTGAGTGGCGATAATATATTATTAGTTTCTTAATTGAAATTAAATGTTATGATTTAGGTGATAGATTATAATATATTAGTGAATTAGATTTATAATTGTTTTTTAATTATTATTTTAAATACGTGTATCTTTTCATAGTTATATTTTATTAAAATAGATTGATATTGTTTTCAATTTTAAGTAAAGTGAATTTTAAATTTAAGATGTATTTTCTTTAAAAAATATTTGGTTTAAAATTAAATTTATACATAAAGTGTTTTTGGCAATTTTAATTATAAATTAAATAAAAGGCATTTTATCAGTTCAAAACTAATATTTATCAAAAGGAGATAATAAAATGATTGTAAAAATTATAAAATGATTTTAAAAGCTTATTTGAAACAAATTACATTGTTTAATAAGTAATCAGTGAAGTAATTTATCATAAAAATAGATATTCTAGAAAGTTTTTTTAAGTAACTTATAATTTATATTCATATGATAAGATATTATTATCAAAGCATTTCTAAGAATTTTTTGTTTAAGTTTTTGCTAGAATTTCTCTCTGACATTTATTTTAATGGACTCTGAAGCAATGTGCCAGATCTCATATCGATTATAATTGTATCTGATATTAATGTAGATTTCTAAAAATAGTGAAATACATCAATTACAAAATCCTTTGTTTCCTTCAAATCACCAGAAATCATTAATTTATTGGGTAATTTAGAATCAATTTAAGTAATGGAAGGCATTTGTATAGGAAATTCATCTATGAAATCCATTTAATCAATATCTCCCATTATTGAGATTTTGATGGGTTCCAAAATTTGAGCTCTTTTAGTAAGGACAATAGATGGCTCTTTAATTGGATGTTTTAGCTCGTTTCCTTTGAGAATAATAGTAGGTCTATCCTAACAACAGCCCATTATTTAATGACAGCTTTGAGAAATTGATTTTAAATTAATAAAATCAATAATAAGAGAGTTTATAGCTATGATATATATACTAATATAACTACAAAATATATGAGAATTTGCTTCACAGCATTTTAATGAATTTATTGTTTAAGTTCTTATTTGACATTTATTTTTTAGAAGGACTCTGAGCTTATCGTAAATCGATAATAACATCTTCTTTTAAATTGAGAATGTTAGATTTAGTGAATTTATTGGATCTGAGATTCTCCAGTAAGGTTTTTTGTTCACGAGTGTTATCAAAACAATAGATCTGTTCAATGATTTCATCAGTATCTCCCTTTATTAGATTGCTAGACACAGGAGCCATACTTAAGGATTTGGGAGAGATTTAGAAGCCTTTATGTTCTAAATGTAAGTCATCTGAACATCTTAGTGAATTTTTGCAACAACCCATTAAATAAATTAATTTAAGATAAATTCAAAGTTATTACACTATTTTTATCCTTATTTTCACCAATTCTTCCAATTTAATGAAGACTATATATATATGAATTTAATAAAAGTACCTCTCTTATATACAATTTATTAAAGTCATCTTATTTCAATTTCTTTATAGCTTTTTCTCTTTACTCTATTTTATCATATTGTACAATAACTTATTTTGATTCAGGTACCACATTAGCTTGTTTGTGTAAATATTTATCAAAATCAAATTTTAACCTTTTCAAACTAGCTTAAACAATCAAATGGGAAACTAGAATGATATTATATATAATTTAAGTACTGTATTTTTCATTATTGTCTAAACATATAAAGCATTCCTAAAACACTTTTTAATTTTTCAATTTCAAACTATTAAAACTCTTCTAATTATTGCCATGAAGTTCAATATAACATTCTTAATGGTAACTGTGTCCACATTAAAATGCAACAGCTTTTGTACATTTAGTGATTCGATCATTGCATTCTCCACAAAATCTATCAACACAAACTCCTTAATTCATTTATTGGAAGAGTTTTTAGTTTAAGGTTTTGTAAGTAATATCAGTTTGTTGCATAGCAATATTGTAGGAAGGTAATTCAAAAGCAAATTTTTCTTATATGGATTTGTTGGTCTTAAGAAAAACTCTTAATGGAATAGAACCATAATGTTAATTCATTTTCTAGAGATAGAATATTATAAAAATTTTACATTCAAGAGCCTATCTAATTCAATACATTTAGACATGGCTAAGAATACTTCAGATACAATGTCTCCATGTAATTTTCTTAAGGATTCAGGAACTTTAAGATCAGTTAATTATTCTAGTTTATGTTATTTAAAAAATGAGTCTAAAAATTAAAACCAATATCCATCATCTTCAATTTTTGAGCAGAGATCAATTATGTAATTCAATTTCTCAAAAATCTCTTCTTAATCAATTTCTGAAATTGTTTTTGATCTAGCAAATGATTTATGACAATCTTTTAATCTATTGATAAAGAGTAATGTTAACATATCTAGAGCTTTCTAGATTGCTCCATTCTTTTGAAGTAAATAAGCAGCAGCATTATATACTTTATATTTCTCACAGATAGCCATAGCATCATCTAAAGGAAAGTCTCCATTTTAAACATTCTTCAAAACTTCTTTAGGGGATCTTTAACATAAGAGTTCAAGATAGAGTAATCTGATAGAATCAGATGCCTTTTCATTTTTTATGTATTATTTAAGGTAATGCAATTAATTTTCAGGTGTTTTTTCTAATTTTTGAATGATTTACATTTATAATTTGAGATCATGAAAATATTCTTTGAAAATTCTATTTGTATACTATTAACTAATGTTCATTAATGTATTACAATTCTCAATTATAAATTCTTATAATTACATTAATAATTATGAATTAGAATACATCAAAAGTCTTTCAATTACTTCAAAAACATTTCTCTTCATCATACTATTTTGCATTTAAAAGTAATTAGAAATGCAAGTAATATAATCATTTTGTTTATATATAAGAAAAGCATGGAATTCAGGATAAGGAATACTTCCATTAAAAACAAGGGAAATATCATTTATTTGACTAGTGTCATACATGTGAATTAGATAGGCATTTTTATTGACTTCATAGGATTCTAAGTAGATAGGATCAGTTTCTTAATTATTGTAATTATATTGTTTCAAGGTTTCAAAATAGGATGGAGACAGAAGATCTAGAAACAATTTCTCTTTAAACTATTTAGTAAATTACAATGGGAATTGAATTAGTAATTCAGAGTAGAATAACAAAAAATAATTAAGTTATTCAGTAAGGTTTATTTAATGATATTGTTATGTCTTTTCATTATAAATAAGTTGATAATGTTCTTGAATTTTGATGTCTTCCCTAGTATTTTCAATGGAACTAAGCATCAATTTCAATATTTCAGGAACATGATTAATAATTTGAAATTTAATTTCAGGTAGTGTAACTAATTTGATATTAGTATAAATGTGATGTTGCATGAATTACAAAAGTAATTAAAGTGATAGACGAATATCAATAAGTATGAATAGTTTAAGATTTTCTGTATTAAAAATGAATGAAACTAATCCTCTTAACATATCAAAATAAATATTATGTGGTACACGTTCTCCCAATATATTGATACCTTTTACACACATACGAACATATGCCAAAATATTATATCCTAATTTAATTCTGAATTTTCTTAACTTCTCTTTTTCAATATGACATTGTTCTTTCTATTCTGATTAATATTTATTTTCCCAAAGATCCATTAATTTCATTAATCCAGTAATGAAATCTCCCTATTTTGTACATAAATATATCATAGCTTTATATAAATGATAATCCATACACACCTTAATAAGTAGAGTTGGTTCTTATTGATGTAAATCTAATTGTAATATTAATTATTATATCATTTCTTTGTCATTTTAATAAAAATTAACATAATCTACAAAGAATGATTCAGGAATGACAGCAATTTATTTATTTTTTATGAAGGGATCTAAACAAGTGAAATATAATTTCATTTATTATATATCTTTAAAGAAATCTTTTAATACAACTAAAGCATAAGTCATGTTATCTACTCTTAAGAGAAATTCAATAGTTTTTTTTATTTTATTTTCTTTTTCTAATTAAGATAATGGGATATCTAATGGTTTAAGTGCAAACATAATATGTGTAAAAGCAATCTTCTAAAACATTTGACTCATTTATTCTTAACGTGCTGATAGAGATGATGCAATTTCACTAAGTATTTTAATTTATCCTTAATAGATAAGCATACCTTAATGCATAGCTTTTTCCCATTAATTCTTCTCAATCAAATCTTCTAAATATTCACTCCAAGTTTATAATCTTTCTATTAAAATATTATTTTTCCTTAATGATACAATTCCATTTTCATATATTTACACTTAACAAGGTATATTTGGCCCTTCATATGAAACACTAATTTCAGCTACCTATGGCTCTATCTCTTCTTTAGATAACATTCTAGTTTTTGATTCCAATATCACTATTCCATCATCTTATTTGGCAAATTAAAATTAAGTTGTATGAATCAAAGCAACCCAATTTGAATCTGAAAATGCATAAATGATATTATTTGTTAAAAATGAACTCTTTATTATATTACCTTTCTCTTTTTACATCTTATAAACAGCACTTAATAAATAATTTAATTATATTACCCCTCAACAATTTCAAGTTCATCTTCTATATTCATACATTTCACTAAATGAAATATATCACCCCATCTTATACATAATAATTTAGCATTTTAATAAGATTTTTCAAAGTATCCTTCACCCCATGATAATTCTCCACTTTCTGTATTATCTTATTATGGAAGATCAATTGAAAAAGTGTTTCTTTTAAGAGTATATACTATTTCACATTTTAATGAACCTAAATTAATAAATATTATAATACCTTTATAGAATTTAAGTATTTCAACACGATTAGAATATAATACAGCAACAATTACTACTTATTATATATTTTAATTGAGTTATTAAGTCATAATTTCAGGCATTAATTTAATATCCAAAGCAAACTTAGTTAATTATCCATCTGTATCACTTGAATGTTTAACAGAGGGATCTATATATTCATTAACTTCCTCTTCTTTTTTAAATATACTTTTTGCATTATCCCACCAAGAAGATTACTTTTATTTTGGTTATTAAGTGCTTCTTTTAATATGATAGATTTTGCCATTCTTATAGATTTTATCTTTTGAATGACTAACAATATATTTATCCATGACTGTCATTACTGTAAATGCATGTTTATAAATTACTCCATTTTCATCTAAAGAGAGTGCTTCAATAGTAGAAGATGGTATGAATAACACTTACATTACTTTACCAGAATGTAATTTGGATTCATGATGTAAACGTTCCCATTTCCTACCTACTTCATATAATTGAATGTCTCCTCTTTCAAAACCAACTAACATATATTTCTCCCAACATTAAATTGCTAATACAGAGCCATATCTTGATTATCGTTCACCTGCATTAAGTATAGCTTAGATTGATTCTACTCTTCCATTTACAACTTCAATGCATATAATCACTGATTATTGAGTGCCAATCATTAGATATCTCTTTTGACGATGCATATAGAAGCAAATTTAAGTTGGTTGTCCATAACTACTATATATTTCATTTGCTTATTATGAAAATCCATAAATAGGATTAACTTAGAAGCAATCTGGTTATTGTTGCACTTTTTCCTAAAAGAAAGTGTTTCTATCTCTGGACTCTAAAGAGAACTTTTTTAATACTAAATATATCTAATTACCTTAAGAGATTGATAGATAGGTTCAAGTTGGTCGAGAATATTGAATTATGTAAATTGGTGATATCTACTCCGCAAAACCTCTTAATTTAGATAATACATAAAATTATTATTCTAAAAATCATTTAAAATTAATCTATATTATAGCTATCCTATAATTCAGATCATTATTTAACATGGAATTATATGTAATTCAACAATTTCTTGCTGAACATATTAATGTATAATTCAGAATTGTTTAAGTATGAATTATTTTAACTATTGAACTATTGAAACTATTATTGAAATAAAGATCTATATGTTTTTAATTGATTAGCTAATTTAGAAATAGATAAATAACTTGTCAATAATTTAAAGGTTATTTGAGTTGAATAGGCAATTTTATTTATATAAAGATCTAAAATATAAAAGAATTCATTAATAAAGAATAATGTTTATAAAATGGCTATTTTATTACTCTAGATTTAATGTTTAGAATGATTAAATTGATTATACTTATGTTATATTCAATGAAATCATTCTTCAAAATTTTTATAATTAATATATCACTTTTTTAAATTAATAGCTTTAATCAAAGTAATACTTGATCTCTTAAGAGGAGATCGTTAGGAGTTTTTACGTTACACTTTGCGAGCTGATGCTTTCATTCTCTCTTAAGGGGCTTACTTACTCTTATAAAATAAGTCAGGGTGTAGTAAGGAGAGTTGTCTAACTAATTTAAGGCTATCTTCAAGTGGTCTATTCAATTGGTTACGTAACTCAATAAATTATTTGATCTTGATTATAATTTTAATAATAATACAATACCACATTCATATCTAAATCTTCAGATAAAATTTCTTATTTATATAACCATCCAGCCCATTATTTGTTTTCCATCATTAGGAAATGTTAAGCTAATAACAATAATAATTCTAAAAGAGTCATTTATTATTTCTAACTATTAGTAATTTTTTCATTAAATTCTTCTGAAAATAATAATTAAAAATATGGAGATGCATCCTTGATAGTAAAATGATCATTTAATTAATAATCATGTTATTCTTACAATTCTTTATAATATTTAAGTAATTTCTTTAGAGATACAGAACTTAATTAAGTTTGTTCTCGAATCCCAAATATAATGGCATATAATTAATTAATAGGTTAATCGAGATCACATTCACTAAAATAAGTTAAAATAGCATTAAGTTTATCATCATCTCCAACCCAATCAATAAAGATTCTACAAACATGAGACAAGAAATCTCCAATTTGAGTTAAGTAATCTAAGAAATTACTCAATAACATTGGATAATCCATTTCTAATTCCTTATTTATTTCAAATAGAATTTAAAAAGGATGAACTTACATAAAAATACCAATTGAATTCAAATAATATAATTAGTAATTCTCCTCTTATATTTTATGACATCCTAATTTAATTTATGCTTCTTAATGTTTCATTGGAAGAGGTTAATTCTATTTCTATTATTTAATTAAAGCATTTCCTAATTCTTTGATATCTTTTTGAAATACAAATGAATGTTAAGATGTAACCTTATCATATTGTTTGAACATACTCTCTAATTCTAAAGCCTTCAATCCAACTGAATTCATTCTTTCTTCAGCAATTCTAAGATCACTCATCTATTGAACTGTTACAATATAATCTTGAAATTCTTATTAAACTGATAATAATTGTTATTATAAGTATTCATGTTTACGAATATATTAAGCTTCCATAATTTTAAATTCTTTATCCATCTAAATCATTTAATCTTCTACTTTAATCTTTTAAGCCACAGCTTATTAGAATTACTCTTTAAATTCTTTAACTTGAGTTTCAATATAATCAGCACAACTTTTACCCATCCATTACAATTAAATATCAATCAAAACAATCCAGAATTTGCAAAAACCTTCTAAAAATATACCTAATCTAGTATCATGTCTTAAAGCTTCTCTAATACTTTAAATTATAGTTTCTGAAACTAAATTTACAGCATTTTAAACAAAATGCATTTTGAAATTAAGTACAGGTCTAGTTTATTAATGTAATGGTTCAATAATTTATTTATCCAATTATTAAAGAGTATTGAATAATGTAAATATAAATTTGTCATCTAACATTGTTTTATTTTCACACATCTTAGCTCTTTATACTTCATACATATTAGAGTATAACATCATTTTAATTGATTTTGGCAATTCACTCAAATTTGATATTAATAATTCATGTTGTCTATTAAGATAACTATACTATTCATATTAAGAACATATTGGCATATTATCTATTTCAGATGGTATCCTTTGATGATGTTCTGTTCTACCATCTCCTATTAAACTAGCCCATCTAGTTTTACGTTCTTCTTTCTTTAATGATGGATATCGTGTTCCTGTATGTGATCCTTTAGCTCTCAATCTCATAATCTATGAAATTGTTGCTTTCTAATAAAACATATTAGTTGTTTGGGCTGGCCAATCATTACGAGCTGTATTGGATTATTTCTTAAATGTATCTTTAATAGCTTGACAGAATTCAGCATCATTGAACATATCATCTATGGCTCCCAATGAAATTCTAGTTTACTTGTTATCATTTGTTTTTCGATTACTCATTAATTATAATAAATGTAAGTTGCATTTAGTGTTATTTGTGTTGGATTAGATAATGCAGGTAAAACTAGTCTATTACGTACACTCTCTAATAGTTAAAGAATGGAAATATTCCCAACACCAACTATGGAGATTCATTATGTGATTTGTCCAAAAATAGGAAAATATTGTTTAGTTTATGATATGTCTGGTAATGGTCGTCATAGATCAAATTGGAGAATTCTTTATTAAGATATATAAGCAATGATATATGTAATTGATACAAGTGATACAGAATATAGGTATTATTATTCAAATTTATATGATTAGATTTCATTTATAAAGACATCTAATTGAAGAAGTACTTAATGATGATTTAATTAAAAAAAGTGCAATTCCAATATTATTCTTATTCAATAAGAATGATAAAAAAAATAGATTCAATAAAGATGATCTAATAAAAGTATTAGGTTTAGATTCAAAGAAATTCAAAAATAAATTCATTTTTAAAGAAACATCAAGTTTTGAAATTTCAAAATTAAAAGAAGCAATTGATAATCTAACTGATGCTCTCTTTAGTAAAAAATAATGATATTATTATTATATTTACTTATCATTTATTCATTTCATGACTTGCTTCACCTAAACAACTTACTTATCTAATTATCCAAATAGATGCTATAGCTACACATATACATGCACAAACAACTTTAAATATATACAAGTAATCATTAATTTAAATTTATTTACTTTATTTCTCAAATGTAGTCAATTTAGCAAATCCAATTTATTTATTATCAATATCAAATATTGTTATATGTTTTCTAATAAATGTATCACCTAAAATCCAATAATTATTTGAACTCTTTGTAAATGACAATACACATACAGATACATCTATATCTATATAATCATTAGGATTTAATTATAATCTCAAATCACCTTCAAAATTAAATTCAAATTAAGGAAAATGTGAAATATCTCCATCAGGACATGAACATTTTATTTAGTATTAAGAATATTGACAAAATTATTTATAATCATCTCTTAAAATAGATAATAATGATGTAAATTAATGAGTTGGTACAACTATCAATGAAGTACCAGTATCAATTAATGCTGATACATCATTAATTAGTACTTTCTTATTCATTTATATATTGTTTAATTTTATTGACCATGAATCACTTTTATCTAATTTAACATATTATATATCTGAACTCATATAGTGAGTATCATATCCACCTATAAATAAAGCACTTGCATTATTAATATGTTCAGGTATTGAATTTAAAAAGAATGCAAATATTCTTTTCTCTATCAAATGTTGATCATATAAAATATTTATTAAAGAATTGAATCCATAATATTCTTGTAAACCCAATCCACAAATACCATCTGCTCTCAAATTATCTAAATTAGATTATGAATTCACAATCAAAAATTGAAAATTTTATACTGTAAAATTGGATATTTACAATTAATCAAAAGCTTTGTTCCCTCCTATCTCCCCTTAACCATATTAAACTTTAAATTATTCCTTTGTCATCAAACAATTAGAACTTGATTAACAATCAAAAGATGCTTTTTTTGATTGTGAAGGACATGTATTTGAAAATACCTTAATTTATGTATAGAATTTACCCAAAAAATAGAAGAACCTGTATCAAATAACAATTCAAGATTCTATTCACCTATTTTAATAATCCCAGTATATTGCATATTCTTGAAATTATTGATCATTAGATCATTTCTTAGATGTCTATTATAATGAGGTTGTGTTGATTTAAGTAAATCAATCTTTACATAGGCACTAATTAGTTAAAATAATAAATATAAAATCATTAATTATGGAAGCATAACAATATAAATTGAGTCAAACAATTGCTGCACACAATGGTATAGTTAGATCAATCTCAACCTAAGGAGATTAATTATTAACATGTAATGACATATTCAATCATCTTAATAGGTTCAAGTGATAAGACTGCAAAGTTGTATGAAATCAATAATAATTAATATCATTAAGTGACTTTGATATCCTTCTTTGAGAAATATATATATGCTACATGTGCAAGAATAAATGGTGGATATGCAGTTGGACATGATAAATAAATCTATTTGTTAGACAATGAAGGGAATCCACTAGGTATTTTAGATGGACATGATTAATAAGTGTGTTCTTTAAAAAGCATATCAGAAAATGTACATTCAATCATCATAAAATTAAGTTACTTATTTCAGGATCATGGGATGCAACTGCAATTATATGGGATATTAGTTAAATGAAGTAACTCTATAGATTGAATGGACATAAATATGGTGTGGCAGTATATGGAGATGAAAATTTAAATTTTATTACTGGATCCTAAGATGGTATTCTACATTCTTGGTCAAAGGAAACTAAAATTAAGAGTGTAGAAGCTCATAAGGATATCATTAGAGAAATATTACCATCTCCTTTGGGTGGCTATATAACTTGTTCTAATGATGAAACCATTAAACTTTGGTCAAAAGATCTAGAATTGATTTAAACCTTTTTAGGACACAAGAGCTTTGTATTTACTATGAAAATTCACATGGATCAAGTTATTAGTGGAGGAGATGATAGATTAGTAATAATCTGGAATTTAGATGGTACTCCAAAATAAACCATTTAATTGCCAGATACTGTATGGACTGTAGCTATAAATAATTATAATGATATAATAATTGGAACAAGTGATGGAAAAGTTAGAGTTTTTACTTCTGATCCAATTAGATTTGCTTCTTAGGCTGAAATAGAAGGATTAGAGTAAGAAGCCTCTTTATCAAATGCCAAATAAGAAGGAGGAATGTCTGAAGAGGAAGTGTAGAAATTGCCAGGAATTGATAAATTAAAAACTATGGTAGGAAAGAAAGAAGGGGAGATTAGATTATTTAGAAATGGAAATAAACCTGAAGCATATATGTGGAGTGTTGCTTCAAGTAATTGGTAATTGATTGGAGATGTGATTGGTGGCAAAGGGGCAAGCTCAAGGAAATTCTTTCCTGGAGATAAATACTTTGAAGCTGGAGAATATGATCATGTCTTTGATGTTGAAGATGATCATGGAATTACAAAACTCTTACCATATAATGAAGGGGAAAGTTTTTATGATTCTGCAGAGAAGTTTTGCTTAAGGGAAGGATACTCTAAACATTACCTTTAATAAATAGTCAATTTCTTAAAAAAGAATACATCTTTTGGGTAATCTTAACGATAAAAGAAATCAGAATTAGAAACTATGAAAGAATAATATGCTTAATAATAAATATTACAATAATAATAGGCTAAAAAGTAGATTGACTTTTAATATATTCCTTATACATAATGCACCTATTATGAAAATATGAATTTATAAGGTTTGAGTAAGAAACTATTTGAATTCAATGCTCAAGTGTCTGAAGAACTTAAATTAACAGAAAAGGAAACTCTGTTTTTTAATAAAGGCATTGAAAGTTTAGGATAATAATCAGTTTATAAAACTGTTAATATTGAGAATTCAGTTTGTATTATCTTCATCTAGAAACTAATAAAATGGGATCCTCAATATTTATTACCAGTTTATGATTTCTTTAGATTATTTTGTCTTCATCATAGCAGTGAATAAATATTTGCTGGTTTAGAAAAGGGTATGAATTTATTTTTAAATATTTTCACCATTGTCAATTTATAACCTGTTAATACTGTTCTTGTAAGATTGGCCTTGTAAACATTGTGTAATTGCTTAAAACATAATACTAATTCTTGTGCTATCTTATACCATTTAAGAATAGTTAAAGACATTATTTTGAGTCTTTTAGATACTGATGAAAAAGTATAATATTTTATATCATCTAGAATGTACAAGTACTTAGTAATCTCATTCTGAATTTATCTATTGGAATATATTAGAGAAATGGATTAAATGATCAAGCTAGTGAGATGTTATCTGAAACTATTGTTACTTTTCTATAATATTAACAAAGAGATCCAGAAACAATTGCTAAATTAGTAACTGCCCTTGGTAATTTAATGAGATCTCCTGCTTAACAAATTAGAGAATAGTGTAAGAAAATAAGTTATGGTTTTGTTTAATCATTGGTTATAGATACAAATAATGAAGACACACTTAAATGTTTGGAAGAAGTTAAATTGAGTATGTAAATTTGATGATTATTAATATCGAAATAATATATAAATTTATAGATTATACATATATATATATATATATAAATATAAAATTAATTTATTTATAGATAAAATAAATAAAAATATCTTTTAAATGCACTTTATATATGTGAAAATTAATTTGATAATATTTATTAATTTATAACAAATATGCTTAGTGATAATCAAAATCTAAATTTATGGATTAAAAATTATAATATCTCTAAATGATTGTCAAACAGAAAAGGCTTACAATATTATGATATTTGTACTTTAAAATAAATAGAATTTAGAATAATAATAAATATTAACAAATGATTAAGATATTTTGATAATAATTTACAAAAAATCTATAATAATTTATCTTCCTAATTATTTTCTTCAATATTATATCTATTATATAATAATTTACATTTTTATTTATAATTAATTAAGATAATAATTATTATTTTAACATATATAGTAAAGTTTCAATCTAGAATTTCATAAATATTATATTGTTTTGAAACCATATCCCAAAGAACAATATATTAGCCATCTTTAGAGAGAGAACCATAAATAAACTCAGATTAACATTAAATAGGATCAGCCATTATTTTTAGATATCCATTTTATTATATTCGTAGAATGAACACAGTTGAATTATATCTTATAACTATTATGTTTTTTAGTTTATTATATATAATTGGAAATAGATTCCAATCTTACTTTTAATTATTTAAAATTAATTATTTTTCAATTATTTCTTCAAACTGAAAATTTTAGCCTTCAAAAAAATGTAGTATTCCTTAATTTTATTATAACCATATAAATTATGTATCACTTAAGAATTTAATTTATCTACCAATATCATATATTGATTATTATAAAATTTGTTTAAACTTCCAAATATTTTACTATTTAATCCAAATTATTATTGATTAATCTTCACTACATGATACAAAACATGTTTCAGAATCATTTATACTTAAACTTAATAGTTTATTTTGATGTTTTTATAAAGTGTATTGATAAACTAAGTTATTTTGTTTAAAATCTAATTTCCAAATAATAATAGTTTTATCTAGACTACCAGTTATTAATTGATTCTCTTCATGATTCATAATCATACATCTTAGACCTAATTTATGCTATTAAAATGGTTATGATGATTTCCATTCATAATTATTCCCCATTTGCCAACATACTATTGAACCATCATCATTTCCACAACCTGATATAAATGAATTTAAATAATTGCTATATAGTAGACATGTAACATCATCAATATGCTTTTATAAATTATTTCTCAATATTAATTACCCTTTATTAAATTCCCAAACTTTTATTTATTTACTACTTGTTGAAATCATGATTGTAGTATCCTTATTAAATTATATGGCATAACAATATTAATTTTATTTGATTTAAGAGATAATTTATTTAAGAGAAATGAAATTATTAAGTTTTTATTCTTAAACAATTAATTTTTATAAATCTTTTAAATGATTTGTTAATACATCTTGAACACAATTTTTAAGTTTACTTTTAAACTATTCTTTCATTATAATCATTTAATCTTTTTGTGTTTTATTTAGTATTTCATTAAATTTATCCATACAACCTTGATTTATCAACAAATTCTAATTTTGAACAATCTAAAAATAATTTCCATATTGTTAGAATATATTATGATTTAATTCTAATTCTAAATTATGTATAGATTATGATAGTTTTTGTCTTACTCCAATTAAGGATTATAATTGCTCTATTATTTCTAACTATATTCCTTTGTTTTATTCTTAAAAATGAACTATCATATCTTAAATGTTGATGAATTCTTAATCACAAATACTATTTTATTAAATTATTTCTTTTTTTTCAATTAGAGTTTTGCATTGATATTCAACATATAATTATTAAATAGCATCTTCAATATTAACTTTTGATAATTAGAGTAGTATCTATTAACAAGAATTAAATTGTTGAAAACTAATAAATGGATTAATTAGAGAATTCAAATCAGGTAAATATTAAGCAGTGATACTTAAGAATTTATAATTTACATCATTTAAATCATTATCATTAATACTTTACTGGTTATTGAATGATTAATCAAATCTCTCAATAAATAACTTATTTTATTGTAATTATAAATCTTATAGCCATTAAAGTGCTATTAAATTGATTTATTAACAAGCCTCTTAGATTTCAGTTTGTAACAATTTAAATTTAATGATGAATGCATTTAAATGTGTAATACTTTGATAAATAAGTTAATTAGTATATTTTGAAGTATAACTTTAACTCTTATTAACTTAAGAAATGGCTATAGATATATCCATTAATTAAGATAATTGAGATTTATTTTAATGTTCTTTTAAACATTGATGACATAATAATCTTTATGTTGTATTGATATTAGAATCATTTATAATTTTCAAAGCTTGAAGGTTATGTTTACATAATAAACTATTTTCTAATTCCATTATAATTTTTAAAACAATATTTAATTAATAATCATTATGTTATCATTTTTAGGTTTATAATAATATTTAACAATATTCTATTAACAATTTATTAAATATTACTTAAATGTCTTTAATATTGCCTGAATAGGATATTGGAATTCCCTGTTAATTCAATCATTAAAATCCTCCTGAATTTATGGTTTTAAATGGAAATAAAATAGCTACCTTTTATTGCAAAGAATGTTTAACTAAATAGACTCTACCCAACAATGCAATATCTATTAGTAAGGCTAAGTATGTTATGAAATAAAAAAAATTGAGTTCGTTTAAAATAGTTAGTCATTTATATGAAAATTAAATAAAATAAATTGAAAAATTAGCAAAAGAACTTAACTAATTAAAAACATACCTATTTTAATAGATAGATTAATCAATATAGACAATTAGTATGTGGAGATAATAATTAGAATTAGAATAAGGAAATGAGAAGTTATTTGATTACAAAACATTATTATAATTATTGCATTTAAATAATGAAGAATGTGAATTATAAGAACTCATTAGACTTGAATAAAAGATTTTTGCTTGTAATTAAACTTTTCATAAAAAAATAACACTTCACTTAAAAGATATCTTAAATTTAGATTAATTTTAGTCATGTCAACAAATACTAAATTAATGTATAGATGTATCTGAATTAAATAAACATCTTACTAAATAAAAAGAATTTGAATTTAATCTAACAAAAGTATATCAAAATTTTCCAAATACACGAATTCTATTAGGGAACTTTGATCAAATCGAATATAATATTTAAAATCATTTATAAAATTGGAGAAATTATTATTTAAATACTGAAGAAATAGCATACTTTTATTAAGATATGAGTAAAAATCACAATTTTCTTTCACTCTTATTTCCAAATTTTTTTAGTAGTTAATTTTTTATACAAAATGTTAGATTAAATCCATTAGAAAGAAATGAAATTATTAAAGATGATAAAGTAATCCATATTAATATTTAATTTTTAGATGAAAAAATAATTAATTGAAAATTGTTAAATGTATCTTTGTTATTAAGGAGTTTAATTGGCTGAAAATAAAATAATTATTTAAGATATTAAACAATTTAATAAATATAGAAATGATTAGAAAAATAAGTAAGGTTTATAAAGAGTAATATCTTCTTTAAGTGTTTTAAATCAACGTAAAAATGCATTATTGATTATTGCATTTACTAAAGAAAATGATTTCTATTATTAAGATACATTTATTAATTATGATTTATTATAAGAAGAAGGTAATAAGGATGAAAATGCATTAAAATTTTAGGATGTAAAGTAATATTACTTACAATAAGATTTAATGGAAGAATAATGGGCAACATTTAAGATTTTAACAAATCAAAATTTAGATTTGTGATTATTATTCATTAATAATAATCATATATTAGTCATTTATTTTTTATATTTAATTAATTTGTAATAAATTAATATTATAAAAATGCTGCAGTAATATTTGAATATGGGATTCACTTAATAATAGATAATCAAAGCATAATAGATTTGCAAATAAAATCGAAATCTAGAAATTTTGGATGTGCTCTTAAAAAACATTTAAACTCCAATAAAAGAATAATCACAATCACAGATTTTGAGAGAATTATCATTTGATGTTTTGACTCCAGATTAACGATTGAGATAAAAGGGAACACCTGTAGGATTGAAAAATTTAGCTAATGGTTTTTGTGATATTTATGTTAGTTTGCTATTTAAATTCTTTGATATAGACTTATTTTCATAATCCAATTTTTGTGAAAGAGATATTGAGCTTTAAATATCCAGTTTAATTGAATTTTGAGGATCTATTAAATAAGAATGAAGCAAAAGCAAAGAGAATAAAGTCATCAATTGATTTAGTTGTACATTTGTAGAGGTTTGAAAAATAATAATTTTAGACTATTTGCTTACTTAGTTCATACAGATAGAAAGTATGTAGATCCATATAGAGTATTCTTAAATGTGGTTGATGAATTTGGTAATAGATTTTAATTGGGTGATTAAAAAGATTGGGCAGAGTTCAATTTATAATTTATAACATGTATTGATGAAGGATTAAAATATCATGAGAATAAAATAATGGATGCTGAAATGTATAATGAAAATGGTGAATAACATGAATCAGATTAGTATCATAATAAATCAGGAATTATACAAACTAGATCTATGATATTATTGGATGAAAATAAAACTAAATTAATAGAATAATAACCATTACAATCATAACCTTAAAATTAAACTATAATTAATAGATTATTCTTTGGAAAAACTAAAGAATATATTACACATCCAAATTAAAGAAATTAAAGTGAAGAACAAGAATAAATATTTTTATAGATTATTTTAAATGTTAAAAATAAGAGTTTATATTAAGCTTGGGAAGCAAATAATTCATTTTTAATAGAAGGATATCGTAATGGAAGTGAAGTAATTGAATTAGCTGAAAAAACTATTTGGATTACTTAATTTCCAGATTCTTTATTATTTTTGATATAAAGAGTTGGATATGATCCAGAGAGAGGATTAATAAAATTAAATGATGAATTTAGATTTGAAAAGGAAATCTATGCTGATAGATTTCTTTTAGAAAATAGATAGAAGGTTATTGAAACATAATAACAATTAAATGAACTTAAAATTTAATAAGCAGAATTATTATTACAAATGGAAAAGTATTAAAATTATGGAGGATTATCAATGTTAACTATTTTAAATACAGCTACTAAATATGTAAAAGATGTTAAACCAGATGATGAAATAATGCAATAAAGAATTGATTAATGTAGATTAAGTATACAATTAATTTTATAGAAATTTCAATTATAATTGGATTAAATTAATTAGAAGATTGAAGATTTATATGCTATAATGAAAAAATATAAGTATTTTCTTTAAAGTATTTTAATTCATGAAGGTGCAGCAGAATCTGGTCATTATTATACTTATATCTATAATCCATTATTAAAACAATGGTTTAAATTTAATGATATCAATGTAACTTAAGTAAGTGAAGAAAAAGTATTGCGTGATTCTTATGGAGATGGTAAATCAAAAACTAATGCATATTGTTTAATTTATTAACGTGCTGATCATTTTGATCCAAAATCTTATACTGATTATACAAATAATTCTGTGTATGCTCAATATATTCAATAGAATCTTTATGAAGAAGTTACTAATGATAACAAAAAATTTTCAATTGAATAATAAGAATATGAACTTGTAGAATTGGGAGATTTAGTAGTTGAAATCTATAATTTATAATTTCAATAAGTAAATGAAATGGCTAGAAAATTTAAAAATAGAAATGGTAATCCACTTAACAATTTTCCAACCTATTTACGTACTCTCTTAGATCAAATGAATGACTTAGTTAAATGGAGTATTTTAGATTATGCAATCAGAGAAGCATCTCAAGGCAAAAGAAATTTGAAAGATTACTAAGAATAAATGATCTTTTAATAAAGGTATATATATATCTATTATTAAATTCATCTTAGAATCAAATATAATTTTGAATAATTGAGTCATTTCAAAGTACCATCCAAATATGAAGTTGACAAACAAACCATTAAACATCTATAGTATTACTATCTGTAATATATTTCATCACTCAGAATCACTTCAATACAATAATTTTAGCATATTTGAATTATATTTAATTATATATATATAATGGTTTCAGCATATTCAGTTGGAAATGGTAAAAGATCCAATGAAGTTCAATAAGGACCTGATACTCCAGGACCTGGATAATACTCTGGAGACAAGAAACAAAAATACACTCCCCCAAGTTTCAAGTATCAAATCTACATTTATATATTAGGATCCCACAAGCATAAAGATAAACGTTTTAACCAAGTTTCACTCCAGGACCAGGAGCATATGCTTCTTCCGATGTATGACATTTATCTAACTTAGAACCTACTCAAAGGACCTAAGTTCTCTTTTGCTGGCAAAAAACAATAATCTGTTACATCTTTTTAACCTGGACCAGGAGCTTATAATTTAAAACCAACTAAACAAACTCCTTAATATAGTTTTGGTGGCAAATATGGAAGCCATCCTGATGATTAATAACCTGGACCAGGAGAATATTAATTAAGTAAATAATTAGATGCTCCTACCATGAGGTAACTCTCTATTCATTATTTTGTTAGATTTCCTCGATCCAAGAGAGACGATCCTCATTAAGAAAAAGTACCTGGACCAGGAAGTATCATTAATAATTTTATTAATTACAAGCCTATAAACAAGAAAGACCTGAATCAGCTCCCAAATATCGTTTTGGCAATGCTCAGAGAAGAGGACTCTATGACAATGAACTTGGAAAAGTACCAGGACGTATATTAATTCATTATATAATATTAGCTGGATAATATAATTATTCATCATAATTTGAGTCTGTCCAACCTAAGGGTTTTACTTTAGTGTCTAGGAAAGAATAAATTACATAATAACTTGTTGTTCCTGGACCTGGAGCTTATGATCCATAACCAGTTAAAAGACCTCCTTCCTGTAAGATTGGCAAATCAATGAGAGGATTATAGTTTGCCAATCCAAATCCAGGACCAGGAGAATATGAACCTTAAATTGATACAATTCGTCCTTAATCTGCTATGGTTAGAGTAGGATCAGCAACTAGAAGACCTTTAAATGATGTAAAAGGAGTTCCTGGGCCTGGTACTTATGATTTACCTTCAAAAATGGTAGAAGGTCCATAAGTTAAAATATTGGGTCATAAATATGATCCTGTATAAGCTCAAAAAGATTAGGTACCAGGACCTGGTTAATATGAGCGTCCTATTATGTAAAGACCACAATCAGCTAAGTAATATAATCTATAAGTTTTAGAATTGGTACATCAAGAAGACAAGATCTAAATTCTACTTTAGAGGTTCCAGGACCTGGATAATACAAACCTAAAGATAAATTAGGAGGACCATGTTGGGGATTTGGTACTGGTAAACGACCACCTTTGAATCCAAAAAATGATACTCCTGGACCTGGTGGATATGATTAAGGAAATGAATTTGGGTCCTTACCAAAATATGCTATGAAGAAAATACCATGATCTTTATAGTGAAAAAACTTAGCTTAAAATATTAAAAAGATATTTAAATTTAAATATATTAAATTTTAGTTAATCTATGATTTTCAACTAACAATAATTCTTCAAGAAATTTCTCTTGAATATAATTTACATTAAAAATTATTGATTTATTTATCTAATTAGAATTAAATGAATAAATAATTTGTAAATATTATACTTCATTTGAAAGTATTTTATGATTGATTAATTTTGCTCTTTTCAATTCAATTATTTTAAGCTTTACTTGAATAAAATTACATAATTCAAGATTAATTCATCTGAATAGTACATTGATATATTAAAAATATATATTTAGATTATTAACAAGATAAAAAAATTATCTCAATTAATTTTTTAAAATAAGACTGTTAATTTAATTGTTAAAAGATTTATGAATTTTTTTGTTGAATATATACTTTGCATTATTTAAATTTACTGCCTTAGGTTTTTCAATTAAAAGGTTTAGAGACAATCATAATCTAATATCAATTAAAATCAAGATTATAGAGAAATTGAATTTTTAAGTAATTTCTTATTTCTAATTTTTTAGGAATACTTTTTAGTTAATCATTGTTATTATTTGGATTTGTTTCTAGTATAACTAAAATGATTTATAATACTATTTTATAATTTAATTATTATCTTAATATAATCATTATATTCAAGTAATTAATTATAGAATAGATTCTCCAATTGCAAATGTATTTTCTTTTTAATACCCACCCGATAGTAACATAAGTATTGGAATCTTTTTATGTCTTGCACACTTAAATACTAATTCATCTCTTTTTTTAATTCCAGAAGCAGAAATAGAACAATTACCAAGTGGATCTCCTGCCATAATATCTGTACCTGCATTATAAATAATGAATTGCATATCATCTTTGAGATTTACTTCAAGATCTCTTTAGAGTATTTCAATATATTATTCATCTGTAGTACGCTTGTCTATGTGTTTAAAACATTTGATGGCTTTTTCTGCTTAACGATCTCTAGGATATATATAAGAGTTATAAAAATCTATTATATAAACTGAAGAATCATTAAGAAAATCTCTTTCATAGCCATTTCCTTGATGAGCATCTAAGTCTATTATTGTTATTTTCTTTAAATTGCAATATTTCTTAAGGTAATTTACTACCAAAGTTATATCAGGATAAATACAAAACCTAATAATGTAATACAATATAATATATACCCACCACCTCTATTTAAAGAGGCATGTTGATAACCTCCACTTAGATTGATTGCCCAACCCTTTTCAAGAGCTAGTTTTGCACCATATACACTACCACTTGTTGCAAGAAGCATTGAATCTAAGAGAAATGATCTTAAGAAAACTCCAGGTAAAAAGAATACATGTAATTCAATTAAAGTTGAGATATATGCACTGTAACAAATTTTAAGTAAGTACCATTTACTCATACCTAAATATAGAAAAGTTCCTCTGGAGAGCATTTATGGTGTAAAATGTTAAGCCTTTATTTTTTATCTAATTTATCTATACACATTCCGATATTTGCAGGAATCAAATGGATGCTGCTTTTCTATACCACAAGCAGTAATATTATAATTATCATGATATATGATTGGTATCTCAGGCATATTTGTTATGCTGATTTCCTATTTTACACTTAAAAGATTATAGCAGAATTCAATAATAAAAGGGTATATTAAATAGAAGAACAATCCTAAAAGGCAAGCTGCTCCATTAACATATATTCCTAATAGAATAGCTATTATAATAGATCCTATTGTAAAGAACCAATCTATAAATGTATATAGTTGCATTTTAATAAAATAAATGAAAGAGTCTAAAAGAAAAAATATACATCAAACTTTTGGAAGGGCTGATCGTTTCCCTAAATAAGAGTTATACTGTGAAAACTCAATCATCAGCGAACTTAGTAAAATATAAAAAACTAACGGACCCACTTTTCCTAAAGGTTAACGAATTATGTTCAATCGAAACTCTGATACTCCAGGACCTGGAAATTATAACATTACTTAAGTAAAAGTATTTAGAAGTCCACCTGAAAAACCTTATAAAGTGAATAAGGAATTTTTAGATTATATGAAGTCTCGACCTAAGTCTGTTTAACACAACTATCCAGGACCAGGTTAATATGATTTAGGGACTACATTACGTAAGAGAGGAATTTCATTTACAAGAGCAAGAATAGGCAGTGTAAGAATCACCTAATCACCTGGGCCTGGATAATACACAATTAGTAGGCCAATATCTAGACTGTATTGATATTTAATTTTCATCATGACTTTTTACTGAATCATATAATTTATAAATCATACACTTATCTATTGTAATTTATTCTATATCTATGAATTTAATGAAATCACTGGAGTTAAACTTTATAAATTCTAAAAAACAGTAGGCGAGTGGATTAATAAATATTAATAATTTTATAAACTTAGTTTAAATTAATTAATTGTCATTTATTTTGTTATGATTTATATCTTCTTCAATATATCTCAAAGATTCTATTTCATTTAATAAAATACGATATATATACTAATTTGATTAAATAATCAAACTAGTATATATTAAATTAAGATTCCTTAATAAATTGTCTCATTTAAGCAATTTATACATTATCCTCTTTTACAGCACTCTATTTAATAAAGTAAATAGTCTATCCAATTTTGTCTAATATTTTAAGTATAAATGGAAGGTAAATTACGAAAAAGTGCTTATTTCAATATAATTTCATCTAAATGATCCTTCATTTTATTAATAATAATATTAGATTTTTCTAAATTTTTTTTGAATTTAGAGATCTTTCAATAAACATAATCCAAATTAATTATTAATTACATAAATCAATCTTTTCATCAATTTATGAAAAATATAATTGAGTCTATCTTCAGAAAAACGTACAATTATCTTTTTGATAAGATGTGTACCTTAACTATCAATAGTAAGTGGAATTATGTTATTTTTAATACTATTCTCAACCATTTATTCTTCTTATTTATAAGAGATCAATGAAACTAAAGACTAAATAGAATTAGTTCCTTTTTATCACAAGCAATATCAACAAGACGATTACCGATCTAATTATATAAATATACTGTTTATAAGATATATAATCTTTAATGTGGAGCATAACTTTGACTAAGACTAACAAACATGTAATTGGCATATGGATCAATCATCAAATCTAGAGGATGAGATTCAATTTCTTATAAAATTTGATCTAATTCCTTTTAAGTACAAGTTGTGAAATGTTTTTAAATCAATCTACTACCATGATAAGTTTTTACAAAATTTACAACATTACTTCTAATCTATTCAAGATTCTAAAAATTTTCAGTCCATTCTTCTATTGGAGTTTCTTCAAGTTGAAAATTTAATAAGTAATTCTTGTTTGAATTGGACCTATTTGAGTTAATTTAGTTGGGAGTGCTATTTGAAGTGATTTAATAGATAGTTAAATAATATCTTCTTCTAGTTACATTGAGATGCACACTCCACCAGATTCTAATGAAAAGTAATCACCAACAGTTGATTATTCTGCATTGTAATAGTATACATAAGTGTGAGCATCTTTACCTTTTTAAATTAAATTAGCATCTATAATATACAGTTGAACTTGAATGCGTCCTTAGAGAAATGGTATAATGTAGTTTATCTGCTTGCCATAATACTATTTTAGATTAGCATAATCTATTAATATGGATGGATTTTTCTTTTATTTAAGTGTAGTGGAATAAGTTAAATGTAAGAATGGTTTTTGAGCAATGATGTGAAAATCTTGAAACTCTACAAATGCTTTAATATTGAGGTCGAGTAGATCGTAGTCTACAGGAATACATTTAACTAATTTAACCAATTTGATTTTTTCATGCAAAATAACTAATGATATTAACTATTATTTTTACATAAGTGCACATTGAGTATGGATATCAAAATAGATGGACAGATGATTTGAGTATAATTGAGTATTGCCCAGTTTCTAAATAAAAAATTGGACATATGGAATTATCGTTTTAGCTCTTTCCTATTATTTCATAATCTTCATCGACAACTAAGAATATTATGTAGAAAACTTAAAGATTCTTCTAATGTACTACTACACTTCCTTGAATTGAAATCATGAGTAGGTTCAGTTTCTTTTTGAACATACTTAGATAATATTTCTTTATATTCTCTGATAGGAAATTGTTCGTTCAAATCAAATAATGGATAAATATCATCTAACATGAAACAAGGTGTTGTCTCAAGTATTTTAAAATAATAAAATTGCCAATTGCATAATAGATTCTAAATTTAATTATACTTAGTGGGGGTTGTAGGATTTATATAATCTTTTAGTGGGGAGTATAGATGCCCCACTTTACCAATTAATTCATTCTTTTTTTAATCAACCAAAAACATAGCGCGCTTCATTCTAGAATGGACATTTATTAAAATGAAAAATTGCACTCTCCTCAAACAATTAGAACTTAGTACTCAGACTCACATCTTAGATATTATTCATAAGACTTCATCTAAACATCATCTATCTGACTTATAAACTCAATAGATATAATAGTATTACAAACAACAACCTTCCATAAACACATTTCTAGAATTGTATTCCCAAAGTTTATTACGTTGTGATTGTGTCAAATACTAATAAATTGTAGATGAAATCAATGATCAAATTCATGCCTACTTCTAGACTCAAACTACTTTGATCTAAAAGATAATTGCATAAGAAAGGAAATCATAATCTGAACCAGAACCTATGTAAATAGAAGATGATGAAGAATAGATTAATAACAATAATAATCCAGATGATCCAATATAATAAGATGATCCTCAATTATAATAACCATCACAATAAACTAATATCCCTTGTTCCTAATAATAACCTATTAATACATAATAAACAACTTAACCATCCCAAACTATTGAAGATGAAATTTGTATACCAAATTCTGTTAAATTAAAGTATAGAAGAATAAATACAGGACCATCTGAAAAAGAAGCCAAATGTGAATATTGTGTATGTCAAGGCAAACCTCCAACAGAATAAGAAAATCTAATTTAATGTCTATTATGTTTGAATTACTTACATTTTGCATGTATTGCTAAATCTAAAGAATCATTTGATAAATGTTACAAAGACTTAGAATTTGTATGTCCTCCTTGTGTACTTAAATATATGGATCATTTTAACAAAATATAGAGTTCTTTAGTACCACCTTCTCCTTTTCAATAAGTTGGTTAAATAAATCATAAAGCATTCAATTTTGCATGTGATAAAAGTATAATTAATATCAGATGTGTAAGACAAGAGAATAAAACTAATTGTGAAGAAATCACTTGGCCTGATATTGGAGAATTATTTTTAAATTAAAAGAAAATCTAAGATTTCAAACCACTCATTAATAATCATAGTCTCAAAAAAAGAAAAGATGATCATATACTTACTACTGAAGTATTACCATAAAATTGTTTATAAATTAAAGAATGTATACCTACTCCTGATTAAAGAGGTCAATATCGTATAACTTTAGGTCACTTATATTTTCTAGGTGTATATTCAATAGAATAATTCAATTCAAAATAATTATTGGATAATATCTTCAATTAAAGTGAAAATTNTAGATGCCCCACTTTACCAATTAATTCATTCTTTTTTTAATCAACCAAAAACATAGCGCGCTTCATTCTAGAATGGACATTTATTAAAATGAAAAATTGCACTCTCCTCAAACAATTAGAACTTAGTACTCAGACTCACATCTTAGATATTATTCATAAGACTTCATCTAAACATCATCTATCTGACTTATAAACTCAATAGATATAATAGTATTACAAACAACAACCTTCCATAAACACATTTCTAGAATTGTATTCCCAAAGTTTATTACGTTGTGATTGTGTCAAATACTAATAAATTGTAGATGAAATCAATGATCAAATTCATGCCTACTTCTAGACTCAAACTACTTTGATCTAAAAGATAATTGCATAAGAAAGGAAATCATAATCTGAACCAGAACCTATGTAAATAGAAGATGATGAAGAATAGATTAATAACAATAATAATCCAGATGATCCAATATAATAAGATGATCCTCAATTATAATAACCATCACAATAAACTAATATCCCTTGTTCCTAATAATAACCTATTAATACATAATAAACAACTTAACCATCCCAAACTATTGAAGATGAAATTTGTATACCAAATTCTGTTAAATTAAAGTATAGAAGAATAAATACAGGACCATCTGAAAAAGAAGCCAAATGTGAATATTGTGTATGTCAAGGCAAACCTCCAACAGAATAAGAAAATCTAATTTAATGTCTATTATGTTTGAATTACTTACATTTTGCATGTATTGCTAAATCTAAAGAATCATTTGATAAATGTTACAAAGACTTAGAATTTGTATGTCCTCCTTGTGTACTTAAATATATGGATCATTTTAACAAAATATAGAGTTCTTTAGTACCACCTTCTCCTTTTCAATAAGTTGGTTAAATAAATCATAAAGCATTCAATTTTGCATGTGATAAAAGTATAATTAATATCAGATGTGTAAGACAAGAGAATAAAACTAATTGTGAAGAAATCACTTGGCCTGATATTGGAGAATTATTTTTAAATTAAAAGAAAATCTAAGATTTCAAACCACTCATTAATAATCATAGTCTCAAAAAAAGAAAAGATGATCATATACTTACTACTGAAGTATTACCATAAAATTGTTTATAAATTAAAGAATGTATACCTACTCCTGATTAAAGAGGTCAATATCGTATAACTTTAGGTCACTTATATTTTCTAGGTGTATATTCAATAGAATAATTCAATTCAAAATAATTATTGGATAATATCTTCAATTAAAGTGAAAATTGGATGAATATTGAATAAAGCTAAGATTTCATATCTCTTTATATGAATAAACTTTAAGCTGATGATATCAAAGTAGATAGCATTACTGTTTAATTAACATGTGCAATAACATTTAATTTAATGAATACACCTATAAGAGGATCTTTTTGTTAACATATATAATGTTTTGGATTGGAAAACTATATTACAGCAATGTATTCTATGTAACCTAGAAAATGGAGATGTCCCATATGTAAAAAGAAACTATTTACTATTTAAATTGATGCATATCAATATGCAATCTTAAACACAATCAAAAAATATGAAATATAAGTTAATGAAATCACTTTCGACAATAATGGATAAATAGTTAATGAAAATATTCAAAAATTACTAAATTTAGATAATCTACCTAATTATGCAATTAAAAATAATAATCGTATGATTAATTTAGAGATGTTATCAAATGAAACCAATAATATCTTTTATAAATTGTAAATAGTCAAAACTAAAGAGTCTGTTAATACATCACCATATTCAAACACTTTATAAAATGTAATAAATAATATGATGTTATCATCTAATCAACATCTAAGAAGCAATAGTTATGCTAATTTCTATGCTAATAATTATTATATAAATCAAATGAAATTACAATAATAAGCAAGAATGGAAGAATAATAAAAACTTCAATAAAACAAATCAAAAATAGGATAAAATCATGACTCAGCCATTATTATAGAATGAATATATATTTATATATATGTTTTATTTAATCAAATTAATTTTTATTCAATCTTCTAAAAATGTAATAGCTGCTGCATAACTAACTGAAGAATCCTTCTTATCTCTAACTAAACAAGATTATGCATATCTAATAAATTTAGTTTCCATCATATGTGTATTTTAACTCATTGCTATACACTTTCAATATAAATTATATACAAATACATGTAATAATATGGCAATACAATGTTTTCCACATATATTATTCTCATATTCTCTTAAATAATCATTAAATTTATCCAAATCATGTAATTCAATATGTTCCATAGCTTTCTAATCTAATTTTTCAATTGATTCAAATATTTCTCCATCTGCACTATTAAAATAAGTATAAGCAAATTTAGTTCCCCAATGACAGAAATCAGTTGATATAATAAATAAAGTATCATCCATATCAAAATATTCACTTAACAATCTACCATAATACTCTTCAGATTTAGCATCAATTGATCCAACCATAATTGGAATTATAGTAAAATTATCAGTACCCAAAATATGAGCTAAAAATGGCAATTACATTTCAATTGAATGTTCTTCCTCTTCTGCATCTTTGTCTGATTATTCAAATAATCCTTATTCATGTAATTATTTAACAGCTTATAATATGATCATTAATTACATACTTTCTAGATCTACTTTAATATTTCCTAATGGAGTTTCATAGATTTCTTATCTAGTTAAACAACATTAAGTTATATAAACATAATGACAAGGACCAAGAATAAATACTTTTAATTTTTCAGAAGGAGGATATTTCTTTAAATATTTGTAACTGAATGCAGCAGTTGGACCAGAATAAGCATAACCTGCATGACTTAATTTAATTATAAATATATTACGGAACAACTAATGCTTTCAATTATGCAACTGTAGTTACTTCTGCTTTAGCTTATTCTAACCAACAATTAATCTGTATTTTTAATTCATTACTTTTGCTAGAATACCAGGATCCTGCATGAACAGCTTCTCTCACATTATATTTATTATTTAACATATGAACATATGGGATTTACTATAATTATTGTTCAGTCTTATCATCTTATTATATAATTTGACTATTCTATTGTTCTTCTTCTTTTTATTATAACTATTAGGATTCTTCTTCTGATTATTCAGACATAATTAATAATTATCAATATGTCTAAAGAATAAGAATTACAAACTAAAATTAAAAGTTTAGAAGATGATATACAAAATAGACATAGACAAATAGTAGCACTTACAGATAAAGTGGAAGAATTACAAAGATCAATCTAAAATAATTCAGAAGTATATATAAAATCAATATTGTTTAGGTAGTTGAACTTGGTGAAAAAGTGAGAATGCTTGAATCTTAAAATCTTAAACTAATAGAAAAGAATCAAAGTGATGTTGTGGAATGGAGATCTAAAGAAAGAGATTTTAATGTAAATCTAATTTATAATCTAGAATCAAATTCAAANTATTAAAATAAGTATAAGCAAATTTAGTTCCCCAATGACAGAAATCAGTTGATATAATAAATAAAGTATCATCCATATCAAAATATTCACTTAACAATTTACCATAATACTCTTCAGATTTAGCATCAATTGATCCAACCATAATTGGAATTATAGTAAAATTATCAGTACCCAAAATATGAGCTAAAAATGGCAATTACATTTCAATTGAATGTTCTTCCTCTTCTGCATCTTTGTCTGATTATTCAAATTATCCTTATTCATGTAATTATTTAACAGCTAATAATATGATCATTAATTAATTACTTTCTAGATCTACTTTAATATTTCCTAATGGAGTTTCATAGATTTCTTATCTAGTTAAACAACATTAAGTTATATAAACATAATGACAAGGACCAAGAATAAATACTTTTAATTTTTCAGAAGGAGGATATTTCTTTAAATATTTGTAACTGAATGCAGCAGTTGGACCAGAATAAGCATAACCTGCATGACTTAATTTAATTATAAATATATTACGGAACAACTAATGCTTTCAATTATGCAACTGTAGTTACTTCTGCTTTAGCTTATTCTAACCAACAATTAATCTGTATTTTTAATTCATTACTTTTGCTAGAATACCAGGATCCTGCATGAACAGCTTCTCTCACATTATATTTATTATTTAACATATGAACATATGGGATTTACTATAATTATTACTCAGTCTTATCCTCTTATTATATAATTTGACTATTCTATTGTTCTTCTTCTTTTTATTATAACTATTAGGATTCTTCTTCTGATTATTCAGACATAATTAATAATTATCAATATGTCTAAAGAATAAGAATTACAAACTAAAATTAAAAGTTTAGAAGATGATATACAAAATAGACATAGACAAATAGTAACACTTACAGATAAAGTGGAAGAATTACAAAGATTAATCTAAAATAATTAAATGAGTTTACTTACTTAAAGAAAGAATTATATTTAAGAAAATACTTCAACTCATTCATAAGAAACTAGATCATCAAGTCAAAATCAAATAACACAACTTTCAATTAAATTGCAAAAACAGGAGATACATCATTTAAACAAATTATTCTTATGAGTGGACAAAAAAAACTGCTCATTCAATTTCTTAAGAAAATACTAATTCTAAATAATCTAATAAAACACTCAATGAAATATAAGAACTTGATGAAAGCTAATAATAAAAATCAATCTTCATAATAGAATTAAGATGAACAAATAGTATAAGACTAACCTATATAATAAAACTAAGAATACAAGGAAGAACAAATTATTTAGGATTAAAAAAATAATGAAGAGGTTGAAGATTTTATTGAAGATTATAATTATTTTAATTGATATTTATTAAATTATCATATTAAGATTATTTATAATATTCCTATAATAAAAAAATTGGTATATTAATTAATGAATGTTTAATTAATTTATCATTCTTTTATTATTTTTATTAATGCCAAAATAATAAAAAGATACTTTATTCTATCAAGAAATAATATTAAAGATTTATTTAATTATAAATAATAACAGAATCATATCGTATTCAACTTTATTTTTTTTTTCATTCTTATGGATAAATTATAGGTCCCTCAAGAAGTTGTTGAATTTCCGTTATTACTTCTTCGTCAACAACCTCACGATTATTTTCCTTTTTATACATCAAATCAATAATATCTTATTTAGTAAAATTGATTGCTCTTTTAGATTCATATTTTTTTTGTTTCTTTAGTACAACTTCTTTCAATAATTCAAATATATTATCTCTGATTTTATCATCATTCCATTAGATTTTTAGTATTTAAAGTAAATTTAGAGCAATCTCTAAGAAACTATATTTTCCATAATGTTTATTTTAAAAGTACTTAACATTTTCTGAAATCTCTGAATTATTATTATTTCTAAGTAAATTTAAAAAATTTTATAATTTTTAATTTTAATATTTGTTCTCTTTTTTTATTTTTTTGTTCTCTGTTTCTGTTTTTGTAAAGTCTAGAAGATTAATCCAATTTTTTGACAACTAAAAATAGCATTCTTCCAATTTTTATTTGCATATTGTTTTTTCTTACAAAATTAATTAACTCGCAATTATATTGTAAATATTAGATAAGAATCTTTTAGGTTTAAATTTATTAACATCATAAAACTGTTTCTTCTTAAATTATTCAAAGTTCTTTTTTATTTTAATAGTGTCCTTTTCATTATACTATTAGTTTTCAATCATATATTAGACATTTGAAATTTCGGTAATTACTTAATCTAGTTAATTTAATTATTTTTATTTCAAGAAATTATCTAAAACTTACAAAACCTTGATTGTGTGATCAAATTCGATCAATTTTGTATTTTTTAATTTTTATACTTATAAGAGATAAATCAGAAATTCTTCACCTGATTATTCTTTTTATTAATTCTCAACAACAATCAAGCTTTAGTTTAGTAGCGGAACTGTTGACTGAAATTCAACTCCTTTATTATTCATATTTAATTCTTTTTCTGGGTATAATCTATTCTAATTCCATTATAAAAAATCCTAAAAAATATTTGAATTCTCTAAAAAATTCTAAAAAATATTTGAATTCCATAAAAAATCAAAAAAAGAACTTGGATTCTAGAAAAGATCCTAAATACTAATAATTTCATCATCATCCTCAAACAAACCTTTAATTTGAATTGGTTATTATTGATTTTTGCTTTATTTTTATTTTGGATTTGGTGAAGAGATATCATTATTATCTTAATTCATATTTGATTCTTTTTTTGAGTATAAACTATCCTAATTCTATAAAAAATCCTAAACAATATTTGAATCCTTTAAAAAATTCTAAAAAATGATTGAATTCTCTAAAAAATCCCTAAAAGAATTTTTATTATTATGCAAACATATTCCTTGAAATTTTTATTATTGTTTTAAATTCTTTTATGCCTCCTTAATTATCATCTGAATTTTCTTTCTTATACGATTGAGAATGTCTATCCTCCTATATGCCTCCTTAATTATTATCTGAGTTTTCTTTCTTAAACGATTGAGAATAAAATAGAGAATGTCAAGTTAATTCATATTGATATTATTTATAATATCAATAATAATTTTTTTTTCGTGATTATAATTTATTTGAAAAGCCCAGGAACTTTTGTCATTATTTTTAATTAATATATATTAAAATTTATAATAATGCATAATTATTTAATATTTCTATCAAATTCATTTAGAAATACAAAATAAAATACCTAACCATTTATTTTTCTTCTAATAACTCTTTCGCTGCTTTATCAATCATAAACAATAGAAATTGATCCAATTTATAAGCATCAACACTTTCATGTAATGAATTTGCTGATAACATATACTAAGAATTTAAATAAATTAATTACCAACTATCAGTTCCGATGAGCCAATCATGAGGAATATCAGAAACATTACTGAAAACATATGATGTTTTTTTCTTTTCAATAATCGTTCCATCTATCTTGGTCACTTATTCAAAAAATGCTTTGAGAATCAAAAATCATTAACAATGAAGCCTAGAACACAAGAATATTATATATTGATTAATAAGAAAATGAAATTCCATTATATTAAACACTTGCTTGAATAAAATCAGCAAATTGAGTAACATAGTTATATAAATATCAATTGAATGATTATATTAAATTTTTAAATCTGAGAATTCACATATAAACAATCAAATATTTCCAGCACTACTTATAACAATACGAGAAGTAGTTATATTGTAAAATTTAAAATGTTTTGATAAATCGATATTTGATATTAATAATACGTATGATAATAAACTCAATTAAATATTATTCTTTTCCAACCAATAATTATCTCATCCTTGTCCCAAGAATCATTAAATTTATCTTCTTATCTGAATAATGTTAAAATTGCAATAAATACCCAACTCTAATATAAGTAACAAAGTAATTGCCATCTTTGCATTCTACTTTAACTCTTCTAGCATATGTTTCTGTAATCCAACCAGCATCTTCATAGTTTTATTCAGCTAAATCAATATATCCATCTCCAACTCCTACAACAACAGCTACATGACCCCAAGGTTAATGTTCACTTTATGGAGCCAATAATAAATCACCAAATTTTGGTGGTCTATTATTTAAATTCTAAAATTTACTCATTTCCTCCTTATTTAAATCCAACAAATGGAAATGTACCAGATTCTTTTGTTAAATCTTCAACAGTTTCTAAATCCCAAATATCTGGTGCTTTTTATACATCTGTAAACATGGTTTTATAATTCAAAACAAAAAACCTTCTTGCAAATTCAACACATTAATATCTATATATATATATATTTATTTTACTTATATCCCATAAAAATATCACATCTCAATCCAGATTCTTCTTTTTTATAATGAACCTCATAGAGGTGAGGTTTTGTAAAATCATAATTAGGTTCACTATTTGAATACCCTATTACACCACCATGTGCCACACCTATTTAAGAACCCCAGGGAGGATGTTATTTATTCATAGACTTATATAGAAATTCTATTTTCTTAAAATATTTATACATTATTAAAGAATAGTGATTTAGATTTAGATTTAGAATTAGAATTAAGCATTAAGTAAGAATATTTAAATTCCCTATCTGGAATAAATTCAATAATAAAAGATTATGTTTGTTGAATGATGTTATTAATAATTTATATAAAACTCTTATTGAATTTACTGTTCATGCTAAAATAATTGAAGAGATGTGGTTTTAGATCTAAATCACTACCAAGAGGCATTCCTTTGCTTGTTCATAAGTTTATTAACACCCGAGGACGTTATGTTCGTAGAAATGCAATCAAAGCTTTTGCATCTGGACCTTTGGAACCTCCAACAACTATTTCCCGTCGAAAATCTTGTGAGGGAGATGAATTTGGATACTTTCGATCCAGTAAGGAATGGATGCAGTTAGTTAAAATTGATAATCCTCAACATCGGAATTAGAATTTAGCCAGGATTGTATTTTTAAGACTTAAACACGGGAATTCACAAAGTCAATCAAAGCGCATTCTTTCTTTAAAAAAGTGTAAGAATATTAATAAATATATGATTAGGCTTCAAAGACTAAGTAAATTTGCTGCGTATATTATCAACATTTAAACCAAAAGTAACAGTTTAATAAATTGATCTTGTCAACCAATCAAAGAAAGTTAATATGCCACTTTTACCATCTCCAAAGGCTAAAGTGCATACAAAATTATTCCCCTTTAATAAATCAATTACAATTGATCAACCTCTCTTTCCAAAAAAGATACATAGAAATTGGAGCTAACTGGAGATGATGTCCCCTTAAAAGACAATAACATAACCAGCTTCCAATTATGTAAGTCCAAGGAAGTTCAAAAAATCAATAATGAACATATACGGAATTTCAAATACTATGCACCTTATAAAGTACTGATTTAATTTCAATTAAAAAATATAAATGTCAAATTGATTTATAAACCATAAAAATCAGAACAAAATAGCTACAAATCAAATCAAAATTACAGGTTATATGAATATATCAATATTTTCCCTTCAATTTCAATATGTCAATCATTTAAGTTGTTCTTCCTTTACTAAGATTTTCTCTTTTTTATTATAGTAGATAATAATTAAAGTGATAGAGTTTCTAAAACATACCATTAAATCATTTATTTATTTATAATACAAAAAATGTCAATTAAATTTATCTAAGAGAATTATAGATTGTTAATAGTTTTTTAACAATTTCAATAGTAAATAGTTATTGGATATAGAATTACATTGTATGATCATTTAAGGATTAGGTTAGTCTAAGATTTCTGATAGTAAAGTAGAGTATATATCATCTTTTATTTAATATTCTAGTTTATTTGAAAATATTAGAAATGCTATAAAATAAAATGAAAATTGTGCTTTATATCATAAATATAATATTTAATTCATGCATTTTCAATGAACAAATTTATAGTATATAATAAGAATATTTCCAATTGTTAATATGCAAACCAAAGTCATTAATATTCCTTTATTGTATGATTCCCTATTTTTAATCATAGTTGCATGTCTCTAAGTCATTTTCACTCCACTTTAAATCTCTTTAGTCTAAATTAGTAACTTATATTACATCTTCAATAGCTTTTAATAATTTTTCTTTTTAACTACGAAGATTATCTAGAATGCTTATTTAAGTGTCTTCTGCTTCAAGTAATCGTGAATCAAGATGATTTAATTACTTAACTTATGAGTGTAAATCAGAATTTAATCCACTAATCTAAGATGGCTATGTTTTTTTGATAACGTTGCTAAAATGTGATTATGGTTGTTTATCAATATCTGATTATAGATCTCTCAATTTCTTTTAACATTCTGTGTAAAGCATCTTATTTTATCTAAATTTTTATGCAAATTCCTGTTTATTTTACTCATTAAAGGAACTGTATTCAATTTCCATAAATTTGAACTATAGAAGTGATTGATTATTTCGATTACTTATTATTCAGCTTAAACATGTGTAAGTTTCATCTTTTCTAATGTAAGTTGTTTACTCTAAGTCATAGAGTATTATTTATAGAGATTGTTAAATTCATCGACTTTCTTATTGAAGTTTATATCATTCTATTGAAACATATTAGAAGCCATTATTTTAATTAATCATATTTTATAGTATATCAAAAGTATATTCCCTAATGTCAACACTCCAATCAATCCTAATTTCAATACTTTACTAAAGAGCTCTCTATTTTACATTATTCTAACATATCTACCAGTCTCTTTTACATCTGATCTAATTATATTTGTCTTAATAATTTTAATATATTATAATACATCTTCTTAAGCTATCAATAATTTCTCTTTCTATTTTTTAAGATCAACCATAATTCCATCTTATAATTCAACTGTATTTGTTAATGTTTTATTGTAATTCTCTAATTAATTTGTTTATGTTTCTAATTGATTTGTATTATTTTCTATTCTCTTTCTAGTATCTAAATTAAATGATGGTTGAGTCTATTCAACAGATTTTGATTATTCAATGGATTTCAATTTCTATTAAGAATTTGCATAATTCATTTAATGCTACTTCATTTTTGGTGTTAATTCAGCCTTCAATGTTGATTCACATGATTTGAATTCAATTTACATAAATTTTAACTTAAAACATAGATATCCATCCATACTTTTTATTCTGCTTATTGTAATTTAGATTTCAACTTCTCCAAAGTACTCACTTTAGATTATGTAAGTGAATATTATTGATAGGCAGTGTTAAATTCATCCATTAATCTTAAATAGGCAATCTCATTTTATTGAAATATCACTTATGACATTATAAATAATAACAAATTAACATAAACAATTCAAAGATTCTTTGAGATTCTCATTGTTTTCTATCTTTTCAAACTCACTCTAATACGAGATTATTTTTCTTAATTTAATTGATTAGTATCCTCATCTAAAAAGATAAATGAGCTCTACTCTAAAATTGAATTTACAAATCTTTCAACATCAGAATGAATAAAGAATTAGTTTTTTACTTACATAGCAAATATATCATTATTCAATTTGAAAATTCTCTATCTAAAATTAACAATATCTACAGAATCTCTTGCATATCTTAATTATAATTTAACATTTTTCAATTCTAATCTAAATTTCTTTATTTCTCTCTATTCTCTAATATGAGATCTATAACGATCCCTCATTAATAAAGTAATAAATTAATTCTAAAAATAAGCTTGATATCCTTTTTCATATAAATATTTGATCCAAGTAATAAATCTCTTATCCATTTTTTATAATGATGGAATAGAATGTATCTTCAAAGTATATTAATCCCATTTTTAAATCATCTTAGCCTTATAATCTCTAACATTTCTTACAAATTGATGAAGATTTACTTTTATTAATTATAATTTTCCACTTGTAATCATAGCTTTCTTTTTGAACATAAATAATAATGCTCTCTACTTTAATAATGGTAATACAGAAACCAAACAATTATGAATTAATCTCCTTCTTGACTATTTACAATACATCATTAAAGACATTACAGTATCTCCTATTACTCTATGTTGAATATCTCCTCTCTATTTCTATCTATTCTCTCTGAATGTTTTGATTCTTAACTATAAACCTATAACCATCATTTTATTTTTCATCAATTATTTTCTTCTTTGCTATAATATTGTTTAGAGTGTGTCTACAAGTTTAATGTAGTAAAGTAATTCAAACCACAAATATTTTTATTCTCTTCTTTTGTCTCTGTTTCTTAATGCTTATGTAATCAATTTATATTCATCATGTGCCCATTCTTTAGCCTTAAATTCAAGGTTCTTCATTTAATTTGCTTCCTATACTGATTTCTTTTGCAAATTTCTTGTTTTAAGTACTTACAAAAAACGATCTGATCGAGTAACTTCCATCTCAAATTTATTCACCTTTTTAAATGCTAATACTTTATTTGAATTAACTATGAATTAAGGTGTCTTTGGTATCTCATCACTCATAGGAATTCTTTCATGATTACTAGTCATACGAACCAATTTTCGAAAAGAATCTGCCTATCCAAAATGAACCAAAAATTTAATCTCTGTTTATTTTCTTGCAACTACTGCTAAATGTAATTTATCTTCTCCATTATGTCTTACTGCCCATTATCTACTTCTAATAACTTAATCACAATTGAATTTAGTTGGAAAAGGTGAATTAAATGAAATCATTATCTAAAATTCACCATCACAAAACATAGTACAATTCAAAGGTGATTTCTATCCTCTAGTCCCAATATTACAATAATAAAATTCCATTGGAGCTACCTTATAAACTTTGCCTGATATTATTGTTCCTCCCAATTAACATTCACATTAAATACATGGCTCTGTTGTCACTTACTTTACTATCTAACGCACACTCTTTAATTCTTCCACACTCTCCAATATATTCCAAGTTCTCTAAAATCGTTCACTAGTTTCCTCTAAAATCCTTGATTGATCAATCAAACCAGAACCACAAGTCTATGATCTATAATGAGAAATCGAAGGAGAACTTATTTGATGACTTGGACTTATTATAGATTTTTTCATTATTAAAGATTACAATAATTAATAAAAACTAATTCAAATAGAGTAATAGTTTCATTTATATCTCCATGATAAAGTTATGATTCAATATCTAATCCAGTTTAAATTTATGTATTATAAAAATTAAGTTCTATTTAAAAATGCTTTAAGTTTTCATTGTAAAATTAAATTATTTAATTAAGATTGTAATAATTTATAATTATATGAAAAATTATTATATAGAGAATACTTTTTATTTAAATAATCAGCTTTATATTAATATAATCTATATATATAAGATTATGGATTGATAGAATTATCTCAAATTGTTAGATATAAATGAATTATTTCTAACAATCTCAAAATAAATTATTATAGTTATTTGTATATCTAAAATTATTAAAATAATGTAAAAATTATTTAATAATTAAAAATTTCTTATGATGGAAAATTTTTTTTTTTTTAAATGCACTTATTTATTGATTTGTAAATAATCTTTTCAAGGCCCTTAGTTTTACCAATTTGTTCCTGTCATTTAGTTAGGTTATTGTTCTCCAGCATGACCACCATTGAGCATATGAGTTAGGATTTCTTTAGTATACTTAAAGGATGAAAATTAATATTATTACCTTAAGTCTTTTGGCCATTTCTGTATTTTAACTATCAAGAGCAGTCGCTAAAGGATAATGACTTCTTTCTCCTGCTTTGTTTACATAAGTGACCATCTTATGTTCTGATGATAAAATAATTTCAGTTTTATCTGTGAAATTAACCTAAGTATGTTAATAATAATTTACTTAGACAATTTTATTGGATAATCTAAACATAATAGCATGTCTTGTTTTCATCCATTTTTTAACATATACTACTTATTTATTGTCATATTCTTCCACTACCATATCCTAATTATTTTACTCACCTTCAAGATAATTTCTGAAATGTTCAAGTAAAAAGACTTTCTTTTAGAGTTCTCTAGGATGATGATCATTTAAATTATGGGATTCACAAATATCTTATCTATCAGTTCCTTTTCTTTCCATGTATTCAAATATTAATGATTTTGTATCTAATATAATTTTGGTAGAATCATTGAAAAAGACTCCTGTTGCACCATTACTTAATAGATATCCCAATCCATATTTGCTGGAATAATCAACCCATTTTTTAACATAGATTTCTTATTTTTATTATATTTATCTTTATCCAAGATTATTAACTGAATGAGTACCTTGCATTCCAGTACCACCAAAAGGAGTAGTAAGGGTCTTTTAACTTTGACTATTTCTAATGTCATTTGGTTTTTAGGATTAAGGTCTTTAGGATCCTCCATAACCTACATTTTATGCATTATTTAAACCACTGGATCCAAAGTTATCTTCTAAAATATTTCCACTTGAACTAGGTTTTTATACTTAGATGATAAATAATAAATAAATACATGGAAAACGATCAGATGAACCATTGCCAGGTCTCTATTGATTTTTCTAATTATTTGGAGTAGTTTCAGTTAATCTTTATGGCATGGCATTTACTGACATTTTGAGACTACTTTAATTTGTGGATGGTTAGAATTATTTATTATAAGATGCTGAAGGAGGACAAGCAAGTGTAGATAAAGGTAGTGTTTTTGGAATAGAACCACCTGTATTCATAAATGGATGAGACATGATTTCATCTAATGTAGGTCTTTTAACTGGATCTAAATTAAGAATTCTAGTAATGAGATTTTTGGCTGAATCAGATATAAGAACATGTTCTGGAAAAGTATATGAATTCAATCTGATTTTTCGATATGTAGTTTTGACATCTGGTGTTTCAAAAGGTGGTTTTCCAATTAACATAGCATATATCATAACTCCCAATGACCATACATCAACTTCAAAAGAGTGACCAACTTTTCCATCCAAAACTTCAGGAGCAATATAATTAGGTGTTCCACAAATAGTTCTTTTCTTTTCTCCTTCAAATTCTAATTTAGTTGCTAAACCAAAATCTCCCAGTTTCAATTCCATTGATTTATTTAAAAATAGATTTCCTAATTTGAGACTTAAATTATAAATGGATATACTCTCTATGTATTACATTACTAGCATGTAAGTATTTTAATGAGTTGATTATTTATGCAACATAGCATTATACTTCTATTTCTGTAAGTCTTTTACGTCGTTTTATTAATTCATTTAAAGTCTAAATTTAAATGTATGATAATTACTTGATTAGAACATAATTCTAATAGAATATATACATTTTCATGATCTTCAAAGACATGTTCAAATTAGACTATATTTGTATTTTGCAAACTTTTATGTATTTTTATTTCTGAAATAAGCTAATTGATTCCATCTTATTATTACCTTTTAACGAGCTCTATTCTTAGTTAAACTACTTTTAGCAATTATCTTGGCTGCTAAAACTTTCTTGGTCTCTAAATTTGTTGCTTCATAACACTTAGCAAAACCACCCTTTCCTAAAAACTTGCCTCTTTAATATCTTTTAATTCCCACTTCTCCATTTACTTTAGTGATTTTTTCTTCAAAGATCACTACCTACTCAGAACTATATTAATTAATAATATATAACCTCTCTGCTGTATTCTTCTCGTCCATTATTTTTAAACTATTTAAATTATTATCTGATTTTTATATATTATGGATATACCTACATACCCCGATTCTATCTTTAATATTAAGAGACATTACAATTGTGATAAAAATAAGAAAAAGTGTAAACCTTAAGAAAGTGATGATGATACTATTCAATAGTAAATCAAATATTTGATCAATGATCTTTAGAAGTGTTTGAAAAGAGAATCCAGAAAAATTAAAAAAAAGTGAACTATAAATCTATTATTATTTAAAAAATGCATTAATATCAAGAAGCTTTACTTAAAAATACATGTATTCTTCTATATTTTAATTAGTGAGAGGAGAGGACATTATAGTAAATCTCTAAATTTACAATTCAACAGCTCAATAAGATAGATAGCAATTTCTTAAAGCATTATAAGAATTGGCAAATGAAAAAAATACAAAAATTGATGATTAAACTCGTATTTTGCAATTAAGATTACCAGGTACAACAACAATAGCTAATATTAAATCAGATTTGGAAAAATATAGCAATTAAAAAATTGTAAATCTAATATTTAGACAATCCTAGATTTTGATGTGTGAATCAATGGTCCCAAATCCATTAGATGTCATAGGAGATATTAAATGTACTACTCAAAAACAAGAAGTTAATTTATAATTGTGTTCTTAAGTAATTGCAGGATGATTATGATTTATAATTCATAATAATTTATTTACAACTATTTTCAATTATTTCTATTTTTTATTCCATTTAGCTGAAGGATGTTCATCATCTACTTAACATCCAAAATCTAATTCTATCTTTTCATCCATAACAGTTGTTAATTTCAATCCTTAACTTGAAATATTAAGATCAATATCTTAAAAACTTTCTACATTAACATTTATAGTTATTATTATTTTATCTTTCTCATGAACAATTTAATATTTTTCTATTTCATTTTTAGTATCAATTTCTTCAATTAAAACTTTGTTTGGTACTTTTTTCTAATTTTAATTTTGATTATTTATTATTAAATCATTAAATGAATCATTTTATCTAGTGAAACTTATATTTTATTATATATTTTCAATTGGATTTTAAACTTAAGGAGTTCTTCTTCCTTCTTTATCTGCTTAAGGCTCTAAAAGTATTTTAAGTGGTTTCTTAGATCCACAATATTTATATTATTTATTAATAATTTTAAGAGAGGGAATTTCAAATTTATAGAATGCTTTAAAGTATACAAATTTAATAGGATTTTTATCTAATTCTATTCTTTTTTATAATGTATCAATAATTATTGATTATAAAATTTATCGATTTATCTAATATAATATTTAATATATATTAATACTTTCTTAAAAACATCTGTATTAATAACAATATCATAATAATAAACATTTGTATTAAATGAAGTTGATTTACCAATTTAAACATCAGATATAGAAAGTGGTATTAAATTATATTATGATGGATTATCTGTTGGATTATCATTTTTATCAAATGCTCCCAATACTCTTTCATGATGTAAAAGATTGATATAAAATTTTATTCTTTTTTCTAATTTATCAAATTGAAAATTTTCTTATTTAAGTTCATTTTATTTTAATAATAGTTTGCTTTCTAATTCATTGATTGATTATTTAAGTAGATTACCCCATATTTTCATAGAATAAGCAAATTATGGTACAATAGATAATTCTTCTATTTTTTATTGTTTTTCAATTTTCATTTCTTGCATTCCTTCTTTAATGTTTTTTTCAACAAATTGTTTATAAGCCTATGGATCAGATGTAGCCATATCATCTAACATCTTCCAAATATGTTAAGCTTAAGATTAATCCATTTATTATTTTTTTATTATTATTAAATGGTTGATCACATCTCGAAACAATATAAAACAATTACAATTTGTCATCCAAACTATCAACCATTTTAGGTTATGATAAATGAATATTCGACAATAAAAGAAATATCAAGATAGATTCGTTTAGCATGGAGAATAAGTCCAAAAGAGTTACGATTATTTAATGCAAGTGGAATTGAAATATTTTAAGAAGATTTAAGATTTTAACCTAAATAATCAAAATTATGGGCAACATTGAATGGATAGGAACTTGATTAAAATATTATCTTTCAAGAATACACAATTCTAGATTAAATTGGACAAGGAGGATAAGGTGTTGTAATGTTAGGATAACATAAAGAGACAAAAGTATATGTAGCAATTAAGATAATAAAAGGAGATGGATTTAATGCAGATGAAATAGATCTATTGTTTAGAGAATCATAAATACTAAAATAATTGAGTCATAGAAACATTGTTCATTTAATTCAAAATATTATGTTAAATCATGAATGCATATTAGTAATGGAACATTTATAAGGAGGATCATTATTAGATTTAGTAAGAAGAAAAGGACATCTTGATGAAATTGAGGCTAGAATATACATGAAATAGATATTAGAGGGAATAGATTATTGTCATAAAAAAAATCTAATACATCGAGATTTGAAATTAGAAAATATATTACTAGTTTCTCCAAATAGCAATTAAGTAATTACACTAAGCATTATAGATAGATAAAAATTGTAGATTTTGGAATTGCATGTTGTGGAAAAGATAGAATAAGAATGGGTACATTACCATATATGTCACCTGAATTGATATCTGGATAACCAGCATCTTAATTATCTGATGTTTGGGCTATTGGAGTTATATTATATGCAATGGTTTTTGGGAAATTACCATTTAGAGGATCTACAAGAGAAGAAATTATTTAAGCAATTAGTATATTTAAATATACTATTCCTTAGAAGGTGAGTAATGATTTATTAGATTTATTCAAATAAATATTCCAATATCGTAACAGAATAACAATCTAAGGAATTTTAAATCATCGATGGTTGAGTGAAAGTCATGTTATTCCTGCATTAAGTTTATTAAAAATGTTATAGGTTTCCACTCCTCTTAAAGTAACAACCAAAAAACCAAAATCAAATATACAATAAAGTTGTAGAAAGACTTCTATACAAAAAGAAGAATCCCAAACAAATATTGGAAATGTAACTGCTAAGCCTATCAAAATAGTATTAAAGTAAAGATCAGGAAGAGCTAAAAGTTAATTATTATTGAGTAATTGACTACTAAATAATTAATACAAATAAGTATTTGGTTGATAATATAAGACATAATTAAATTAAAAATATACTTCACTTATAAATGTTTAATGATTATGATTAACTTTCTAACACCAAAACACTTAATATCACTTTATTAGGTAGTGATCGTAAATTTTAAGTATCTATTTATGGAGATACTTCACTTAAAGAATTGAGATCATTATGTGAATAGAAACATTAAATAAGTCTTAAACACTTTCGAGTATTTACTTAAGATGGAGTAGAACTGTTTAATGAAGATTTAATTTATCTAAAAGATAATTCTAAATTGTATATTACAAAAGGTGAAGACTTTGATGCAAATATAATACATTAAGAATATGAAATTTTAGAATAATTAGGTAAAGGAGGATTTGGAAAAGTGTTATTGGGAAGACACAAAGAAACTCTTAATTTAGTTGCTATTAAATATGTCAATACTAGAAATAGAGATGCTAATGACATTGAATTAGTTTTTCGTGAAGCCTATTTACTGAAATCACTTAATCATAAAAATATAGTCAAATTTTATAATTGTTATCCACTCTCAAATATGTAAGTTATTGTTGTAATGGAATATTTAGAAGGAGGGGATCTCTCTAAATACACTTAAGGTATTTAAATTATTTAATTAAGCTAAGGGTCAATTATGTGAAGAGGAAGCACGTATGTATTTTAGATAAATTTGTGATGCCATGATGTATTGTCATAATCGTAAACTAATTCATAGAGATCTCAAACTTGAAAATCTTATGTTTGCTAATAAAAATGACACATTAATTAAAGTTGTTGATTTTGGAATTGCTGGTATGGCTGTCAATAGCAATATGGATAAATTAAATATAGGAACAATTAGATATATGGCACCTGAAACTCTATAAGGAAACAATCAAAAGATTGGTCCACATATTGACGTTTGGGCTATGGGAGTTATACTCTTTCATCTTATCTTTGGTAAGTATCCTTTTGATGGAGAATCTAATTTTGACATCATTCAAAATATTATTACAAGTAATTACACATTTTCCAAAAAAAATGTATCTCCTTATCTAATTGATTTATTATCGAGAATTTTCTTAATTGATCCTCATAAAAGAATTAAACTTTATGATATTCTTAATCATGAATGGATGAAGATTTCATTCGAATAGGAATATTTTGAAATGCCTTAATTTGTACCTAGAACTTAATTTAGATTACCATCGATTGAGAATGCTAAATAAAATGTTAGTAATTAAAAATAAAAGAAACTCAATAGATCATTTACTCCTTTAAAAAAGAATTCACCTAGAAGAAGAAATAGTTTTATCATTAAAGGTGTTTTAAAGAGATACCATTGAAATATTGTTACTTGATTAATACTTATGATCAATTCTTTTTTTATTATAAAAATTTAATTTAATAAACTTGAATTATTTTTCAAATTTTCATAATTAAACTTAAGGTTAAGATGCATTATTTGCAGCATTTTTTTATTATGGATCTTTAACATCTTGTTCTCCTTAATTAAATTTATGGATTTTTAATACCATTTACATTCCTAAAATATCTATTGCTAATTGAATGAACCAAATAGCAATTGCAATATTATATTTCAAATACTATAAATAATTATATTAGTTATACATCAAAATCTTATGCTCCAATACCCATACCAATTAATAATAAAAACATTCCAAAATTCATTGTTGCAATAATTCCTAAAGCTGCATAATAAATGTATTTGAAATGTAGTGCTATTATTAATAAATATCCAATCATCATAAAAACATTGCCAGCTATTGAAAGACCTTAATAATTATCATAATTTGGTTAAGCAATTAAAGGTTTAGATGCATAAAATGATAATAATACAATATTTATTGTTAAGTAGCAAATAGTTTCGGCAATCTATTTTATTGTTGGTGTACTAACAATAAACAAAAATTTTATACATTTCAAACATAATATTGTATCGTAAAATAAATATTAATGAAATAAGATATTTTATTTTCTTTTTTATAGTCCATAATATATCATATATATAAGACCATTTTTGTTGGTGAAAATAATATCATAAGTAGATCAAATTTTATTATATACAAAACTTATTTATGTAATGTTATTATAAGATATTACTATTTTTATAAAAATATAAATATAATATAGTTTATCAAAACTTTGAAAATGTTTTAGATTTTTTTTGAGATTCTGTAAAATTGAGTTTTATTTTTGAAAGTTTCTCTTTTTATTATTAAATCTCAGCTCTCAATTCTTCAATAGTTTTATCAGTTCTATCAATTGAAGGAGATTTATGAGGTGTTCTAATCGATGGACTACTATATTATGGAGGTTTGGAATATGGTTCTATAAATATATTTATCATAAAATACTTTTAGTAGATGATAGATTTTATTACACTATTGGAGAACGATGAAAACCAGTGCTTGATGATAAGGAATGTTAATGCAAAGGAGGAGATTAAGGTCTTTATTAAACTGGTTAGATAATAGTTTCGAGTTGTTATATTTATTATTGATAATCTCTTTAGATTGAATCCATTTTCTTTTCTGATTTATCTTTTAGATCATTATATCTTTATTCAAGGTATTATCTCTCTTTTAAAGTGTAATCAGCAGATTATTGAATTTAAATTCTAATATTAATAAATAAATTATTTACAATTCATTTTCTAATTCTTTAATTGTTTATTGTAATTATCTTTATTCATATTCTGTTTTTTTCTATAATTCTATATTAAGTTAATCCTAAAATTAAAGTTTTTGATTTAGATTATCATTCTCTTAAATATAATAATTCAATTAATTTTTTAGATCATCAACAGATTGATCCTGTTATTGAATTTATTATATTTTTTATTTAAATTTAATTTGAGCTTCTTCATGTATTAATTATTCATTTTATTTGTATTATCGTTTTAATTGTTCAATCTTCTTTTCCATATCTTTTTATAATTCAATAACTATAAATTCATTATCTCTTTTTTCTTATTACACACTTTAATCAATTAACTAAATTATTATTACATAATATATACATAATTGAATTTCTTAACTGAACTTTATATTAATTGTTTATTTTCATAATCATAGTTTTTTAATTTATTCAAAATGATAGATTTCATTTCAAAAAGTTATAAATGTAATTATTCTTTTTATTTAATAAATAATCTTTATATCTTTTATTTAATAGATCTATATTTAAATTTTAATTCATCAATTTAGTTAATTAATTATTGTTTCTCTGAATTCAATAAATTTTAATTTTTAATTGAAATTTCATTTAAATTCTTTTCTATAACTTTTTGTTCTTCTAATTATTATAATGTATTAGTATATTAAAATATATAGGATTCTAATTCTTATACTAAATTATTGTTTTACTTTTCCATTTGTTCAACTTTTTAACTTTTTTAGAGTAACTCTTTTTAGATTTAATTATAAGCTCTTATTTATTCTTCATCAAGTAATTTATTTTCTAATTTAAGTTTCTTTAATTAATTTTCAAAGTTTTCAACAATTAATTGATTTTCTTTAATCAGATTTTCTATTTCTTATTTAAATCTTAATTCTTTTTATTAAATTTCATATTAATATTATGTTTATTATTTTAATTAATTATCTAATAATTAATTATGTTCTTCTTTATATAATTTACATCTTTTTTCCAATTCTTATCCTAATCTTTTATATGAAAATGATCCTTAAATTTCTATTTCTAATTAATGTTAAATAGATAGAATAATTTCTTATTATTATTATTTTTCTCTTTCAATTTCACTCATATAATCTTGATTCTCTTTCAAAGTATTTAATGTTTATTCTGAAAATTATTTCAAATCATCAACATCAGCTAATAATAATTTTAGATTTTAATCTTTTTTATTAATTTCTTATTCAATTATATTATTTTTTTAAATTAAATCTGAAATTTAATTTTATAATTCTTCTAATTAGTTCTTATATGTTATAATAAGTTCTTCAAATTTTTAGTTACTTTTTTATTTTTATTCTAATTCATTCTATATTTATATTTTTAATTATTTTAAATCTTAACTTAATCCTAATATTTCTTTATCTTTTTCAGTAATAATACATTCTAAATTTTATGTTAAATGTTATTATAATTCTATCTTTTCTTATTCTAAATTTTCTTCTAATCTTGAATATTATTTCTTATATTATTATTCTAACATTTTGATTGCTTATCTATGTTAAGTTGATTAGAATTCAATTTATTATTCATATTCTTTAATTTATTCTTTTAATTCAGATATATGTTAATCCTTATTTTATAAATCTTTCAATTTCTATTTATATTCTTTTATTTTTATTTCACTTTTTTCTTTTAATTATTCTAAAATTTCCTTTTATTTTTATGCTTCTTATTATTTTTTAATTTTAAGTTATTCAATTTCCAATCTATTATTAGATAACTCACTCTCTTAAAATATTTATTAATCTGTAATTGTTTATAATTTTCTTTAATACTCCTTCAATTATCTGTCAGATTCCAATTTTAATGTCTTAAACTACTATTCAAGAATATTATAAGCAGATTATAATTATTCTGACTTTTATTTATATTCTTATCCTTCTAAAGAATTATATCTTGATTAAAGATTAATAGACTATTAATTATCCTTAAATTATTGTAATTCTAAACTTAATTATTAGTTTGTCAAATTGGATTCCTTGATTTATTTATTGAATTTCTCAATAGTTATAAATTGCTTATTATTTATATCAATTTATTCATCATATATTTATTATAGTCTTTTTATCTCCTATAATTGTAGGATCTACTATTCATGCAATCTATGTTCAATATCTATTATTAATTATTATTCTCTATCCTAATATTCTCTTTTGATTCTATCAATAGTTTGTGATTGTTAACGTAATTCTTGTTAAAGTAGAAGTATCTCTTCTGAATAATGTCTTTGGAATGTCTCTAGAGTTATTTCTTTTATTCGATTAAGAATAGCTACTCTATTTTCTCTATCCATTTACTCTCCCAAGACTTATTTAGATATATCAATTAGACATTCTAATAATAATAATAGGTTTGAACTTACATTCTAATACTTTGGATTATGAAACGTACATATATTTATTCGTTAATTAATAAATGTAATTATTAAAGGAAATTGTGGAAGGTGTACGTAATCCTATNTTATTATAATTCTATCTTTTCTTATTCTAAATTTTCTTCTAATCTTGAATATTATTTCTTATATTATTATTCTAACATTTTGATTGCTTATCTATGTTAAGTTGATTAGAATTCAATTTATTATTCATATTCTTTAATTTATTCTTTTAATTCAGATATATGTTAATCCTTATTTTATAAATCTTTCAATTTCTATTTATATTCTTTTATTTTTATTTCACTTTTTTCTTTTAATTATTCTAAAATTTCCTTTTATTTTTATGCTTCTTATTATTTTTTAATTTTAAGTTATTCAATTTCCAATCTATTATTAGATAACTCACTCTCTTAAAATATTTATTAATCTGTAATTGTTTATAATTTTCTTTAATACTCCTTCAATTATCTGTCAGATTCCAATTTTAATGTCTTAAACTACTATTCAAGAATATTATAAGCAGATTATAATTATTCTGACTTTTATTTATATTCTTATCCTTCTAAAGAATTATATCTTGATTAAAGATTAATAGACTATTAATTATCCTTAAATTATTGTAATTCTAAACTTAATTATTAGTTTGTCAAATTGGATTCCTTGATTTATTTATTGAATTTCTCAATAGTTATAAATTGCTTATTATTTATATCAATTTATTCATCATATATTTATTATAGTCTTTTTATCTCCTATAATTGTAGGATCTACTATTCATGCAATCTATGTTCAATATCTATTATTAATTATTATTCTCTATCCTAATATTCTCTTTTGATTCTATCAATAGTTTGTGATTGTTAACGTAATTCTTGTTAAAGTAGAAGTATCTCTTCTGAATAATGTCTTTGGAATGTCTCTAGAGTTATTTCTTTTATTCGATTAAGAATAGCTACTCTATTTTCTCTATCCATTTACTCTCCCAAGACTTATTTAGATATATCAATTAGACATTCTAATAATAATAATAGGTTTGAACTTACATTCTAATACTTTGGATTATGAAACGTACATATATTTATTCGTTAATTAATAAATGTAATTATTAAAGGAAATTGTGGAAGGTGTACGTAATCCTATTAGTACCATAGAATAATTAAAGAAATCAGTTATTAGAGAGATCAACAAATAACATTATCATACTATCGATTATACACATCGTCGTTCAATTTCTACTTAAGAGGCTCCATTTACTGTAGTTAGTATAAAGAAACCAAAGACACAACTTAATACTATTGAATTGGCTCCCTTAAAGAATAAGACTAGATTTATGCCTAATTCTACATTGGAATTGATTGTCAAATAACAAAAAAACAAGTCACTTCAATTTAAATAGAAAATATATACTCAAGAATATAAAGAGAAGAGTGAATATGTATAAGGGAGAAGGAGATTCAATAAGAATGTTGAATGTCTTAAATAAAATAATTAAAGATTTAGATTAAGTGTAAGTGAACAATCACAATAATTGAACAAACTTCTTGAAAGCAGATTGTCACGTATGTTGAGATATAACAATAACAATCATGATAATTATTTATAATGAGTGGATCTAGTATCTAAGCACAATAGAAGTCCATTCAAATGAAGACAGCCAATCTCCCACCTACATGGGAAGTCTTCTCGACTCTTGATTTCAATAGATAATAAACTATCTACAAGACTATGTGTGAATAGATCTAATAATAAATGAAACAAATCACTGTATTACAAGAAAAGGTTAAACAAAATGAAGTATATTATTCTCTAAATCTAGTTACTTGCATCATAAAAGTTAGAAGATACTTAACATCGTCTATCTGAAGAATAATCTAAATTGAAACAAGAAATTCAAATTCTTTAATCATTATTAGAAAAAAAAGAAAATGAAATCAAATTTCAAAATGACTAATTAGATGAATAAACTAATTATATCAAATAATTAGAGATTGATGTTTAAAAGAGATAAGAATCATAGAAATATGATTAATTAATTGTTGAACTCAAATAATAAATAAAAGAATAACAATTAGCAATATAATCATATGAAAAATCAACATAAGAATTAAAATATACAATAGAAGAATAAGAACAATAATTTGAAGATATTCATAATAAATATAATCAAGAATTAGATGAAAAGGATTTAAAACTTGCAGAATATGAAGTATAATATATATACTTATTAAAATTAGAAATAATTAGAATTATAATTAGAAGACAATTCAAAATTACAATAAGGATATTAATCATTAAATGATAGGATTAATTCAAATAAAGACTACTAATAATTTTAATAATAATATAATGAATTATTTAATGAATTTTCTATCATTAAATAATAATATTAGAATAAATGTAATAAAATTAAAGAATAAGAATTAACTATTGAAGATTTAATAGGAGAAAATTCAAGACTTGTTATTGAGCTTTATCACTACTAAAAATAATAATGATTTATATAAGTTTAATTAACATAATATCATTTTAATATTTAAATAACCATATCAAGTGTAACTCTTTTATTAGCATCTGAATTAAGTAATTCATCTATTAATTTTTATATGTTCTCAGATATTTTCACATCTTCTTTATAAACTAATTTATTAGCTTTTATATTCTAATAAGCAATTTTAATATCAGATGCTTCAAATGGATGTACACCAAATAATAATGTATAAAATATGATTCCTAAATACCATAAATCTACTTCAAAAGAATATCCATTTTTGTTATCTAATATATCAGGTGCCAAATATTTAGAAGTACCACATATCGACTTTCTTCTCTCTTATTTCTATTCTAATCTAATAGCATAATTGAATCCACCAATTTTTAACTAATAATCCTTACTAATATATATATTGCTTAGCTTTAAACTTTATAAATTTTTATTAATACTCTCTATGTAGTATGTTATTTTCATGTAAATAATTCAATGCATCTACTATTTAAATAATAAATTATTTAGTTTCACTTTCACTAAACTATCCTTTCTCTTATAAATAATCATTTAGAGTCTATAATCTAATCACATAATTACATTTATATATTCTTCTAGGATAATATAAATAAAATTTTCATCTTCAAAAGTACCATAAAATTTGAGAAAGTTTTTATGCTCTATCTACTAATAAATTCTAATCTCTTATAACACCTAAAATACTTTAATCTTCATTACTTATTATCTAAATTTAATCTTATCTATTTTATTCTTTCTTATAATCTTTGCAATTAAAACCTCTTTTGATTCAACATTAATAAATTAATAGAAATCTCCAAATTAAGTGGTACTCACTATTTTACCTCTTTCAAAATTAATTTCAATTATTTTTCCTTCCTTATTTTTTATACTTCCAATAACATATATTTTATCTCTAATAATTATAAGAATAATATACCTAACTTAGTTCAAATTAGAATCCATTATTTTAATTCTGTTGTTTAGATATATTAATTATTTGATCAATAAGTGTTTTCTCTAATAAATTATTTTATATAAATGTCATATAATCTAAATATATATATACCTTTTTACTTTTGGAAGTTAAGTAATAATAATAACAACAACATTCATTTAGCAAGAACTACTTTACAACACTAAAAATAATAATCACTATAAATAATGTTTTAATTTGTAATCATTGAAATATTAATAATATTTAAGAATGTAAACATCAATCATATATTCTACCAATAATTATTTATCAATTCTAGACTAATTAAATCAATAATTTAGAATAAATAATAAAATAATTAATTTTATCATATAATTCTAATGAAAAATGATTAGAATTATATGATTTAATATTTATTCTTAAATTTATTACTTAAAGTCACAAACCTTAAACAATCATAAAAAATTGATTTAATTGGATTCAAAACAGATAAATATTAGTAATTTAATGAACATTCATATTCATTTATGACATTAAGACTTATTAATACATTTTAAATAGGTAAGTTGTGAATATTTTAATTGATTCATTGTATATCTATATGTATTGTATGTAGATTTTTAGCATAGTTATTTAGTTTAATTAATACAAACTAATAATTAATATCATTAATAATGAATATTCCACTATTTTTGTTGAAATTTGTATGATTACACTAATATGAATTGTAATTATCAAAATTTGTAAATCATTATTACAAATTAAATGTAAGACACATACACATATTAAGTATTCTCTCTATATATTCTTAGATTCTTAAGAAATGCAATGGTAAAGTAATTATGTAGATTGATGAACATTTATTAGACATCATCAATGCTCATCTTACTATTAAACCTCAATCATAATAGACTGAAGTACCATACTCAATTAAGAAATAACATAATTTCTAACGTAGAATTGTGCCATTCTTTATGAATCAATTCATGCATTGGGCTGAAGAAATGGGATATAAATAAGTTGATGGCTATTTGAGAGCTATTCATAAGAAAAAGACTTCAAAGCAATAAAAATTTGAATTAGGAGACCTGAAAAAACTATTTGGAGCAATAAATCCTAGAACAAAGATTATTTAATTAGAAACATAACACAAATGGATAGAATTCTTAGGAACATAAGCTGAAATTTGTGTGCTTATCAATAACAAAATTAAAGATCAGATTACTAAATAGATGTACATCTAAGCCATTGAATAACTTAAAGAATAGCTACATAAGGAATAACCTTATGATAAATTCTTAAGTCTCTCAAAAAAAGATGAAGTAAAAGAGGAGTCTATTAAAGAAGAATACTCAAGTTGTGAAGTTCCCACTGATGAGTATGCACCAACTTATTATCAAGATCCATATTCTTATTTAAGTTGTGCTTACAATAGTGAGTTCTGATTTTATTCTCATTTATATTTAACAAATTTATGACATCATATATTACATTTAATATAATATTATAATATATGTTTACAATGTTTAATTAAATGATTTTTAATGGGAGGCATAAAATAAATTAAAAATAAAAACTCTCTATTTATTTCATTTTCATGAGATCAATATGACATGAATGTTCATAATTGAAAATATATTATTAATATTTTTGAGTTATATATAATTTATATGAATGATGAATTTTATGACGTATATATATTGTAATAAATGAAGGAAGAATATTATGAATTGAAATTTTGTACAATTTTAAAAGATAATTAAAAATAAAAAGAAATGATTTTCAAAATCAAATAAAATTCAAAGTAAGAATTCTTGTTTAATAATGAATAATCTTTTATTATTATAGATCTATTTCTAATTGTATTTCTAATTGAATTATTTCAATATATCTTTAGTTGTTAAACAATTATTCAAAATAAATAAATAAAGTTATTTGGTTAATAGATTCATTCTGTATTTTATAACAATTAAAAAATCTTTTCTTTATATATTTTTTCTTAAATCTACCATTAATCTTATTTTTCTTATGTTTATTGTTCTAATCTAGTAATTTGATTTCGTAATTGTTCAATAACAGTAGCCTTAGTGTTTTTTTCTAATTCTAATATTTAATTTGATAAATCTTTTATTATCTGATTTTTCTTTTCAATAGTTCTTTCAAATTATTCTTAATTAGAAACTGTAGATTAATTTAAAGCATTATCAGATAATTATTTATATCCTGATTATGTAAGTTAATTTTATTTCTTTAATTATTCTCCACTTTATCTAATGATTCTTTTTAAATGTTAGTGTTCATCCTAAGCTTTATTGTATTTTTCATCTAATTCTTGATATTTTTATTTTAATAATTATAGTTCTTGATTATTATTATTATTGACATTTGCAAAATTAGCTGTGTTATTATTATAATCAAAATTGTTTGTTTTTCTCAATTTAGAATCAATTTTAATATGATTATCTAATTGTTCAATCTATTTCTACAATTCTTCTTCTTATTGAGTAAGCATTTCAGTTATTTCTTTGAAATTATCATTATCTTCATTAGGAGGAACAACCTATTATAATTTTTCTTATGAAAACTTCTCACCAAGTTACAAGAATTTTTAAGTGAGATTATCAGATGGTTATTTAATTGATGTAGTTTATTCTTCTGTTTTAGTTACTAATACAGTACTCTTAAATTCTTTAGGAGGAGATTAACTCCTTGCTCTAGTTGTTCTATTTGGAAATTCCATTTTACGACTACTAGAATTTCTAGCAGTCTATGGAACCTACTGAGATATTGGAGTATGTGTAGGTACTGGCATTGGTACATTAACTTAAGGATATTCTTAAGATTCAAATTAAGACTGCAAAGGTTGTCTTATGACTCTAAATAATAAGGCAGCTCGTTTGTCAGTTGTAGATGTTAATGGCTTTTTGACTTTTTGATCTTAATCTATTTCACCATTAAGAAAGTATGCCAAATTGATTAGACAATCTCCAAGTTGGTTGCCTCCCATATAAAACAAAAATTTAATCTAAATTAGAATGATTGAATATTACATTATAATCAATATAGACTCCATCTTTATTGACCATTTTTTATTGAAACTCTGCAATTTGATCAATTGGTAATCTACACATATTAGAAGTTCGTTCAGGATTTCTTATTTACATTTTACTTATAATAGTTTATGCAGCTAGTGTTCCTCTCTTTAACATGATTGATAATTCATATTATTATTGATCAAATTTAGAGCTGAACTCTAGATATTGCAGTATGAATTTGAAATGTATTTGTTAATTCATTATAAATTTTAATGAGTGATCACGAAAACTCAAATATTGAAGAAGTCATTACTAAGATAAAAACCCTACCTGTAGCTGAAAGAGTGAAAGCAGTAGCACTCTTTTATCACTTAAAACGCAAATAACAATATGAAGTAGAGTTAGAAGAACAAGTTTAAAAACTCACAATTGAATATGATCACTTGAATCTCCCTCTATATTAGAAAGTAAGAATATAAATTCTATTTCTTATTATAGTAAAATGAATTAATTCTTGGATAAAGAGCAGCCACAGATATTGAACTCTCCAATTCTGATAAATTTTTAAGTGATGCAGAAAAAGCTATTGTAGCTGAGAATAATATAGCTGAACCAATAGATGATTATTGGTTCAAAGTACTTAAAAATTCAGTTGTTATTGGTAATAAATATTTTAATTATATTTTAGCTGATGTATGTTAAGATAATGAAAAAGATTGGGATGTATTGAAATCACTCTAAAAAGTAGAATTAGATCTTGAAGAAAATAGTCATAATTTCACTATCAAACTCACTTTTGCACCTAATGATTATTTTACTAATACTGTTCTCACAAAGAAATTTATATTTGAAAAAGCAGAAGATACTCCAATTAAAAGTGAATCTACTCATATTGAATGGAAAGAAGGAAAGAATGTTACTCAAAAGAAAGTATCAAAAAAATAAAAGAATAAAAAAACAGGTGCAGCTAGAACTGTTGATAAAGTTGTTGATGCACCTAGTTTCTTTGGATTTTTTAAAGATTTTGATCTTACAAATAAAAAAGATCTTGATGAAGAAGAAGTTGAAAAATAAGATGATTTAATGAATGAACATTTTGATATTGCAACAGAATTCCTTGATTCTATTATACCATGTTCAATAGAATTATTCTTAGGATTACAACCAGAAATGGCTGAAATAGATGATGATGATGAAAATGATGATGAAGATGATGAGGATGATGATGATGATGAAGATGATAAAAAAAAATCTGTATTCTATTTAATATTATATATCATTAGAAAAGAAAGAAGTCTAGTAGTAGTAAAGGTGATAAGAATGAAAATAAAAAGACAGAAAAACCTGAATGCAAATAATAATGATAAGTGTGTGTTGATATATATATATATATATATTAAAAAAACAGACAATCTTCATTAATTATAATGCAAGGTTTATTGCAGCCATCTCAACAAACTCTTCTAGTTCGTTCTCCAACTGAGGGATCTCTTAAGAGCTATTCTAGATATGAAAGCAAAGGCAAAAAGAGGATACTCTATAAAAATAACAAAGGTGAAATTGTTGACCCTCCTGAAAAATCACTTAGATTGCAAAACACTCAATATTCATAACAAAGCAAAACCAATAAGTCTCGAACTACCACTCCTACACCATCCGAAACTATCAAAACCTAAACTACATCAGTCTTTGATTTGCTTCCTATCGATGATCCCATTTGGTTAGAATTGATTCCTATTGAACTCTAATAAGATCAAAACTTTAATCTTGAAAAATTAATTAATGAAAATCAAGAGTACTTTGTTAATTTACTTGGATTATATATGCAAGAAAGATAATAAAATAGAATCCAAGAATTGAAACTTTCATTACCAAACAAAAAACTTTCTACCTATGATTCAGTTTTCAAAAGACTCCAACCCTTAGATCAATCAAATTTCAATATCAAAATGTATGATTAAATCCCATTAGCTCAGTCTCTTTAATTATCAACTTAATATGAGGTATATTTCTATTCTTATATTCCAAAGACGTCTTATCGTACTCCTAAACCCCAATAATAAGAAAATTATAAACCTTCATATTACAGAGATCCATCAGAGATGATGACACTAACAAGTTATAAATAAGATTATTTTAACTGGAAACCAGCATAAACTGAAAGAGTTGGACCATAAAGAGGTCAAAGTACAGGAGCCTTACCATTTATTGGTAAAACATCTTATCAAGAAAGCTTTCGTGCTGCTAATTGTGAACCAACTGAGTCTGCAAAGAAGAAATCTCTGTAAACTTTTATTTAAATTTTAAATAGTGGACCCTTTGCATAGAGTAGTTCTATGATATTTAAGGAAGCCTTATCTAAAATACATTATCCTGGTTATACCTTTGAAGATTTACCTTTAAGAAAATAAAATAGTAGCCACATTTAAAGTAATGGATCTTATGATGGTTAATTTAAAACAACATTTAAGAAGTATTAATTATTCCCTTATTTTAGTTCTTTTGCACATAAAGTACCAGATCCCATAATCCAAGATAGATATTGGAAATAAAAACTAATATAGAAAATATTAGAAAAAAAGTAGATTTGATAAAATGAATATTTTGTTCATTTTTGTTAATTATTTAAACCATAATTATATCTATGATATTTAAATAAACATATAATATTATAATTAAAAAATAAACTATATATTTAGTATATCTATTTCAGTAAAACTTTATTATTATTTTTAGTTTATAACAGATAATTACTTATATATTTAATAATTAATTCTTATACTGATATAATCATAATAAAATAAGTAGTTATAAAGACAAATTGGGATAAAATAATAATTAGAAATATTAATCAAAACATATCATTTTGAATAAAACATCATGAAATTTATATGAAATTTTAAGAATTTTAATTGAAATTATTGTTATTCAGAAATAAATAATAGTAATAGTAGATTTTTATTAAGAAATAAATTTTATTTCTATGCATTCAAGTGTTCAACAATCATCAATTATTAAGAGAAGCACATTTTTAAATTAATCATAAGCATTTACGATAACTAGTCGTAATAGTTCTGCAATTAAAGATAATGATGATAAAAAAGAATTAAGAAGGTAACTTATAATTTTTAATTAATAAGATATCCAACAGAATGGGTAGAATAGATAGACAATAAATCAGATAATAGGTATCATCACATAATCTTGAATAAAAGCAAGGAAGATCATAATTCCAATTTGGCATCACCCAGTAAAATCTTTGAAAATTAAGATGGGTAATTAATTTAATTGATTATAAGAAATAACCCAAGTAGATTTCACACTTAAAATAATGATATGTTATCAGCATTTAGAAGAAAAAACTAATCTCTTGGAAATTTGGGAAGTTGGTAATTTTAATCCCCTTCTACATAATCTACTGTAAAAGATAATAGATAAACCATAACTCATTCATTTTCAAAAAGACTTGATTTAGCCATTCCATTATCTGAGTTATTAGAGATATCAAGACTATTAGATTGTTCAAAACCAGATGAGATAAAATAATTATCAAGAGGCTATGTAAATGAGCTATTTTAAATGTCATAAAAAATTGAAAGATCACTTAAGAATATCAATAGATGAGTAAAAATAATGTATATAATTTCAAGAGATTTATTATATTGCAAAAATCATTTCTCTATATTTTTAATTAATCTTTAATATATATATATTGATATTTATTCATAGCATAATTAGGTATAACTAATACCCTTTGAGCTATAATAAATAATATATTTTTATTTACAGAAAAAAAGATTATGATTAGATAATTGTTAATTAGTCTAACAAATTTAAATGTATAAGTAATAAACAATAAATAATCATATCAATCTATATTAGATAATTGAAGCAATGCCTTATGTTTTTATAAAATGGCTGAATTTTAATTATAATTAACATTAGATTAATTTCTCATTATTTTTTATTTAATTTTGATTCCAGTAGCAATGTATTATTTTGATTGTATATCTACAATAAAACGATTTTTAGGATTATTTTTAATCAATAAGATAGTTGATTAAATGAATCCTATTATTGTATTAATGATATCTTTTGATCTTAATTCATTATGATTAGTATAGAGATGAATGATTTGTTTTTGTCCTTGATATGAATCGAGAATTTTTGTAAAATGATGATATGGAATAAGACTATCAAATTTAGATCCCAATAATAACATAGGACAATTAATATTCAAACATTATGGTAGTTTGACTGAAGAAATGGAAAATTTGTATAATTGTAAAATCTATCCTAATTATTTTATTAATAGTAATGCAATACTTTTAATTATTTCAAATAATCCCTTATTAATCAAATCAGGTGTACCTAATTTATCTTTAATGAGATTGAGAATTACTTCTTCAAGAGCAATAAAAGGACTATCTAAAATCAAACAATGAATATTTTAATGTTTTAAAGCATACATCAATGCAGTTGTAGCTCCCATTGATCTTCCCCATAATATTATGTTTTAGTATTTATCTTACAAATAATCAACTAGAAATACTACATTGAGTTATTCGTTTAATCTTTTTTTGATAGATAAAATAAATATACCCAAAAGTTACAAAGTCTCCATCTGATTGTCCAGCTGCTTGGAAATCAAAAGTGCATAAATCCATTTATGATTATAAGATAGCAGTAGCATAAGGTACAGCTTCTAATCTGGACCCATTATATCCATGTAAATACAAGACACATATTTATGTAGTTTTATTGGATTTGTATAGAGAACATTAAAGACCTTATAATTTGAAATCATGTCTAGGATAACCACATTCTAAATCTGATCGATTAAATATAGCTCTTTTAGGCTGCATAATTTATCTACAATAATTATCAAACATTTATATTGAATAAGAATATTAATAAAAGAAATTCTTTTATTATGAGAAGTGCAATTGATAAATGGAAACTTATTATTAATCTAAATTCCTATTATTTTAATATACTAAAATAATTATTAACAAGTGTTAAGTGTTGAGATTATTACCTTAAGACTTAATTATTAATGGAAAGTGTAGAAATTTAAATAAATTTATAAGATACATTGCAAGTGTTGAATAAAAGTCTAAAATTATTTAGTAATTACATAAAATATTTAACAATAATGAGAAGAGAGAAACAAATAAGGGTTTAAACTATGAGTGATGAACATACATCTCCTGTAAAATTACCATCTGTGTAATAGATCAATAAGACAATATAAGGAGAAGATGGAACTGTATAAATAATTAAGGTATAATAGATATTTGCAATGAATCAATTAATGAGTAGAGCAAACCTTGGTACAAGTAATAAGACTTTTAGAACTTTATCAAAGATATCAAATGAGTAGAGTGAAAGAAAGGATTTGTAATTATTATAATAATGGATTGATGTATGTAATTTACATAATTATTAAGTCAATGGTGTAACAGATTCAAAAGCAACATTTCTATAATATAACTGAATTCTATGATAAAATAGAGTTGATTTATTCTGGTTCAATAGGATAGCTTTGTTAATAGTTGTCTGTGAAATGCAATGACTATTCTTAATTGATTGATAAGATATGGACACAATTTACAAGCACTGTGAAAGAGATTATAGATAAATAATCTAAAACAAATCGTAAATTGGAAAAAGAGAGTTTGGCTAATACAATTAAGGTTCATGAGAGGTATTAGAACTCAATGACAGAGAAGGTATAAAGATTATAAGAAGCAGAAAAATAATTGAAACGTAATATAGAATATGTAGAAAAATTGAATAAAGAGAATAAATATTTACGTAAGAAAACTATAACATTTCAAACATAAATTACAAGTCTTAATAATGATATTGAATTGTTGAAATTGCAATTATAAGATTTAAATAAAGAAAATCAAACACTTAAATTATTTTAATAAGTAAGACATTCTACAGAAAATGTAACAGCTGATTATGAAGAAGAATTATATAAAGCAAAGAAAGAAATATTTGATGATTTTAAATTAGTATTTGAAGAATAGACTCGTAAATTTGAAGAAGCATATCATAATAAAATGTTAGAATTAGAAAGAGGAAATGATGATAAAGCTTAAAAAGATGAAAATTTAATGGAATAATATGAAGAGATACTTTTTAAAGATAAATGTGTTGGTAATCATATAAAATTTATAGATTCATAATCACATACAACAGAGTATATATATATATATAAATATATATAGTTTAATCTAAACTTAAGATTGTTCAGTTTAAACTATTTATTAAAAGAAAAAATATTATGAATAAGGAACTCAAACATTACCACCTTAAACTACTAATTAAGCTTGTGAAGCCAATTATGCACTTATCAAAAGAGAATGTATACCAAGAAATCATGATGAATAAACATATTTAGAAATGTCAAGATATCCAATTAAAGCATTTATTGATGATTACTATCAATTATATATAGAGAGAGTAGAAATTGAAAAGAAGACATTTCCTGATATATTTGAAAGTGTTCTCGATCAACTTAAATTTAGATCATCTCAATTATTTAATATTATGAAAATGAAAGAAGAATTCTATTCAGATGATTTCATTGAAGTAGATAAATATGTATAGAGTTCTTATTCAGTATTTGTATTTTTAACTCATCACTTTCAAGATATCATTCATAAATTAAAGGATGAATTGATTGCTCGTAAAATCTAAATATTTGAAACTTAAATCGATTGTAAATAAGCTATAAGATAAAAGAATCAAATTTAAAAGAGATTAGATATATTGAGTAATAAATACTAATAGTAAGTTAAGAATTATAATTTTATTGAAAAGCAATTTAAATAAATTTCCAGATTCATTCCTTAATATCATTAAGATTAAATACGTCGTAAGGCAAATAAACATAAAATTCATTTAGAATTTCCTAAAGCATATTCTCCAACTCCAAATCCTATGATTGCAAGTATTAATAATTTGAGCAATTTGAATCCTCCACAATAATAGGTATTTATTAATAGTTCCACTTCTCTTTTACCTCCTTAACATTAAAGTACTAGTCCAAATTTATTGTTATCTACAAATCCTAAACATTCATTTGGATTCTTTCCTCCAATGACACCTCTGGAACCCTAATAAGATAATAGTCTCCCATAACGTAATTCTTTGGTTGAATTGAGTTATGATTCACCAGAAGTTCCTGAAATGCTTTCACCTCAAAAACCACAAATAACATTAAATTGTATCTAATTTATATTATCTAAAAGTCTTTCCTGATAATAAATTCGAAGATTCATCTAGTTCTTCTTCTGAAGAAGTAGATTTATCTGAATGTTTGAATCCTGTGAAGAATCTACTTTCAATAGAAAAGAAATTGTTTGTTAGTAGATGTCCAAGTAAAAATACTTAAATTGCAACTTAAACATTATTATAAGAGATTCAATAATTTAGAAGAGATAAAATAGAAAATATTGTAACTTAAGGTACATTAATAAAAACATTATCTAATTTTGTATCTTGGTGTTTAAAATTTAATAAATTCAATTATCCTATGCATGTCTAATTATATGAATATTTTTCTAGTGAGAATTAATCATAACCATAGAATGTTTGGTTAGGTAAAGTAGCAAGAGTGATTAAATCAGTAATCTATTATAAAAGAAAGAATGATTCAGCCAGACTATTTCATGCAATGTTGGTCGGAGATGTACTTAATCTTATCTATACACTAATTAGTTAAGTTTCCTGATTTACTTATAAATCTTGAGCAACATATAAAACATCAACTTCTAAGATACTGGAATCTCAGTTCTACAATCTTAATTAGCTGATCATATAAAAAGTTTATAGAAATCGCCTCAATATATTGATTATGATTAAGAGATCTCTCATCATTTAGGACCTATGTAAGATATCAAAATTTAAGAATTATTACTTAAATATTCTATGATATTGTAAATATTTGCAGAAGAAGGTGAAAGATTAACTTAGAATTAATTTAGATTACTCATGCTTGAACTTGAAAGTAAGAAAGAAGAATAATACTATATAAATATATTTCATTCTGAATGTGATATTGAATAATCTTCTATATAATACATGTCATTTTAAAGATTTGCTGTAATATGTGAAGAACTTCAATTATTATAAGGATTAGATGAATATTTAGCTAAAAATGATGCTTAATATTTTAAGGATTAAGATCTATGGAAAGTAAGAGAAATAGAATTAAAATTAATGCTTATTAGAAGTCATAATTATGATGCATCTGAAAGAGATCTCTTTTATAGAATGCATAAATTACATTAACCATCTTAACGTATAATATTAGGTAGATTTTTGGAAAGAAGAGCAAAAGAGTTATTACTCTACAAATATACATTAGAATGTTTGGCACCATTTATGTTACTTTTCGAATCATGATTATAATGAAAATTAATTAGTTAAAATCACACTAAACATTTAGGTTATTGTTAAGTTATCTTTGATTGGAATGAAAGCATTAACATCTTTATATAGATTATTACGGAAAAAGTCATACACTGCCTTATTTTATTTTAATTTCTTTAAAGTAATTGTTTTAGCATCATTTGCTCTTCTTAATTTATCTACATCATCAGATGATATGAATTATTCAGCTTTTACATCTTATGGTTTCTCATTTTTTTATAATATCTATTAATATAAGTATTTATTTCATACTTTCAAAAATGTTTATTTTTCTTATTTCTTAATTTTAACTTCATTTAATTTAATTGAACATTCTTATACTTCTAAATTTAATTCATTACATTTTGTTAAATGATTTAAAAAATCATCAAATTTTGGATTATTATAAGTATTAGCAATTCCTAAAAAATTAAGTTATCTAATCTATTCTAAAATATGTGAATCTATTTAATCACTTACATCTCCTTTTGGTTTTAATGATAATCTATATCCAGGAGTAATCATTCTATTAGATGGCATTTATTCCAACATAAGTCTTGTCTATGTTTCACGTAATTTATCTTATTATTATAAATTATTATTAATTGAATATTGATGTCTTAAATTCTTACTATTATTATCTTATGTATCAAATGTTACCTTAACCTTATAATCAGTATTAAAGTTGAAATTAATATTTCCATTTGTAGTCATATTTCTTTAACTAACTAAACTCAAATCTTTCATAGTCATTAATTATTTTTAAATAGGTTATTTTTATTATTTAATAGGTTCTATTTTACTCTTTTATTTATATACGCTTAATTTCTCACTTAATTCTTTTATTATTTATTTATATTCATTAATTATCCTATCCAAATTTTTACAATGTCTAAATAATTACTATACTCTCTCTTCATTTTAATCTTAATTAAATTAACATAATTTTAACACTGTTTACATTCTTTTCATTTCATTTTAAACTCCTTATAAATTGTCCATTTATTTCTTTAAATCATCTCCCTATGTCTTAGTTAAGTCATTTAATCGATAAGCTTCAATCGTAGCTTCTTAAGGATATAAATTCTATTTAATTGTTTATAATTCCTTTAATTTATTCTTTAATTATTAACTAAAATCTTAATTAATATTCTTACTTCTAATACTATAATTAATTATATTTCTTAATAAATAACACTTTCTTTTTATTCTCAGGCAATTCTCTTCTACTTGTTGAAGGTGCTCTATCAATACTTTTTTCTAAAGACTAATTTAATCTCCTCATAGGTTCATCCTTATTTACCATAGGACTATAATATCTTTGTCTAATTTCTGGTAATTTATTAATGGATTTATCCTTAGAACTCTTAGCATTAATAACTAATCGAATAGCCTTTTAATTAATTTATATTTCTTCTTAAATGGACATATATTAAGTAGAATCTTTTCCATAAAATTACATAAGTTTAGAGAAATTGTTTTTTTATGTTAATGCTAGCCATGGAAATTACACCCATAACCATCTCTTATAATAATAAGGATTTGGAACTTTAGAAGTAGATAATAATTTCTCTCTTAAAAAATCTTATTTAGTTTATAAATATTCTTGTAAAATGTTTGAATCAAATTATGATTGATAATAAGCAATAAAACTATCTCTATTATTTTTAATATCTAAATTAAGATTCTCTAATTAGACAGTACTCATTATAGTTGGAAAATAATCTTCATTCAATTATTACTTTGGTTTTTTCTTAGCTAACATTTTCAATTAACTTAACTCACCATATAATCCTACTTCTTCAAATTCTATAGATTAACCTCTTAATAATGGATGTTTATAAGCAGGAGTGCCTTCTCTATTAAATAGTGAAATTAATATTACTTCTCAAAATTGGAGAATTCTCTTAGAAATATGCATATTTATAACATAATAAAAAATAATCCTTCTGCTGATGGTTTATAAATGGCTTAGAAATTCTCTACTGCTTTATTATATTCCATAACTAAATCATATCCATTTTATTCAAGCATATCCCATAATTAACATAATTCAAATTTATTATAAGGATTCCAAAGAATAAGGAAATGTTCAATATTAATAATTATTTCTTTGAGTTTAAAGTACTTTTTATTTTTAGTATATTATTAAATAAGTTCTTCTAATTTTCTAGTAGAATTAGTTGAATGTTCAATAATTAATAAGTATTATTCATAAAGGTTTTTATTAAATTAGATTTATTAGATTGCTTATTTCATAGTAAGTATATATATAGAATAGACTTGATTCTTCTCTAGGAAACAGATCTATATAATTATGTTTCATTCATTTACCTTGAAAAAATCATAAACTTTAATGAATTATTCTTGAGTGCATGAACAACTAGCTGTCATTTCATCTATTGAGATACCTTTATTAACATATGAAAGAACACAAAAAATAGAAGAAGCAATTTAATCATGGATGCAAAACTAATTCACAAGAATAATAAAGAATTCAACTTCAGTTTGAAATTCTATTAATTATTTAATTAATACTTTCTGCTTATGATAAAACATCCAAAATTAATTATGAATATTCATCAAGTGGATTACTGAGGATATTATAAAATATTTTGAGAAAATGTAATTGGGAACGTAATTATTCAGGAATATGCATTATAGCATTATTTATAGGTAAATTATTCTTTATAAGATTCCAAATTTCAGTACTTTCATTTTCACTTGAATAATATATTTAATATTTACATAGGAATGATGGGATTTCCAATAGATTAATAATATTCATAAGCTTTACTACCAAATCTAGCAGATGCAATAAGTTTAATATTATCAGGTAATATTTTAGGTAACCAAGATGATACACGAACTTCACCACCACTATAATATTTATCTATGCCTTGAATTACAATAATGACCCTCAATAATACTATATAATATACTCGTTTGTATGCTACTTTACAATCACTGTATAATTGATTACCAAGTTCTCTTGAACATAAATTCAACCAATATTCAAAATATTATTTTAATTTCTCACTCTCTAATTCAACTTTTTATGTAATATTAAAAACAGCCTATATATTCATTATAAATACTCGTAATTTAGTTAAAATGTAATATATAGCATAATAATGATTTTAGTTCTCATGCTCAACAAAATATGGGATAATTAAATCTCTCTTTATTCTTAAATAATGCTTACATTTCTTTATTAATGTTCTTGAATCCAATATGCAATCATTGTCTATAAATCATCTCCCTCTTTTTCATGAATCAAAAGTACTTTATTTTACTACAATTTAAATAAACTATAACTGTTTACTTTGACTTTATAAAATTGTTCTTCAATTCGAAAATGAAACTATTCTAATCCTTCAGGTCGCATCATTGTAAGACATTTTTCAAGAATAATTTCAGATTTACTATTTATTTATTATATCTAATTACCTATTGACTTATTCAAGTTCAAATTAGTTATCCATTTAAATATTTATTATATTATAATTAAAAGGAGAAAAGAATATTTTTTTTTTTAATTATCCAATTATTTAATATTTAGAATAGATATATTATAAGCTGTTTTAGCATAAATCACAAATTTTTGCTTAAACTCTATTTTACCTATTAAATGGCAGGTTCTCTACAATCATCTTATTAATGTAATGAATCTTCATCATTAATTGGTTATTATTATTATTATTTATATTTTTAAAGGAAATTCAAAGATTCTTGTCTCTTATGTTTAGATAAGCCTTCTTTCATTTTTTGTTATTATTTTGATCCTTCTAATGGGGAATCTATATAAAATTAAATTATATAATATATTTACCATCAATACTTTCTATTCTACCTGTAATAATTGGAGTATGCATAATCATCTATTCTTGTAATTAAACACTTTCTTTCATCTATTCTTTCATAGCCTAAGTTTATGTAGCTCTAATATTTGGAGATTTAATTGGTGAATTAGTTAGTTGATTAATACGCATCATATCAAATTTATTATTAAGATCATTAATCTTTTATAATCTTTAATCTAATTAACAACTATCATCAATATCAATATTTTCATCTTCAAATTAAGCTATATTTGGAATATGATAAGGATTAAAATAATTATGTTTTAATGCTTCTTCTGCTGTAATTCTTTATTTTGGATCTGTTTCTAACATTCTTTTTAAAAGATTTAATGCTGCTTTTGGAATTATATCAAATGCTGATGATTTCCATTATATTTTAGCTTCCTTATTTTGATTCACTATTGTTGTATAACTACGACCAGTAAAAGCTGGCTTCCCAGTCAATAACAAATGGAATACCAACCCTAAAGAATAAATATCACAAACTTTATCATATTTTGTTGTGAGATCTTTGATATTGATAACTTCAGGAGCCACAAATCTATTATATATATTCAACCATATACCCTGGAGTGCCACATCTACAATACAAATACACTTCCTCATGAACATAAGTAGCCAATCCAAAATCTGCCAGACATACAGACTCTATTTGATTAGGCTTTTTGAATAAGATATTTTCTAATTTGATATCTCTATGCATGATATCCTTGGAGTGAATATGTTTGAGACCTAATATATATTTCAGAAATACCTTCTAATAATCCTTTTATAATAGTTAAGATCTCTTTATTTGAAAATATGACCTTCTTCTTTAATTACTCATATAATTGTCCACCTTCCAATAATTCTAAACAAACATATAATGAATTTGTTGTCTCATGAACTTCATGTAATTTAATTATGTTTGGATGATCTAATTACCGCATCAACTTTATTTCATTCATTAAACCTTCCTTTCCATTCTCTTCTGCATATGCCACACTCTTTGAAAATGCCTTAATAGCCATCTATTATCCATCCTCTACTCTCTCAGCCAAATAAACTGATGCAAAGTTTCCCTTTCCAATCTTCTTAAAAACCTTAAACAAGTGATGAAACCCATATTAATTAATCCTCTTCCCCAAAAACCATCTCCATTGTGTTAGAATCAAAGAATGAGCACATAACTCATATCTATGTTCCTCATCTCGAAATAGCCACAACGCAATAGCCTCTCCAAGTTTCTCTATATTCTCGCTCTTCACTTAATCAGCTCGAGCACTTCCTGATAGCTTTATTACCTAACAACCAGGTTTCATCTTAGGGGCTGTTCGTATCATCTCAAATTTTAGATCAAAGTCTATCATAGTGTACTTCTTAGGCTTTTTGAATTGGGGGTCCTTATGTTTAAACTCTCATTGAAACCTCGTATATTATTAGCATTGTCTCACTCCCACCTAAATATCGAACCTTTCCTTTCTTCTAAAATTCTGACTTTATCAAAAGCTCTCCAATTTTCACATCTTCTTTATAAGCGCTCCAAAACTTTGTTTTCATTAAATGATAGATTATTTATCAATTATTTTTCTTTAGAAAACACCATAATCTTTCATATCTTAAATGCTCTCAATCTTTTAAATTGCATATCATAATCAAATATACAACAATAATATCTTAAATAAGAAAATCTTAAATTTATTTTATGTCAAGATAAAATTTCAGTATTATTTGAATCTAATTGTTATATCTTTTCAACAATCCATTACAAACAAATTTACATATTACAAATAACATTCATTCTTTAATTAATATCATTCATCTTAAATATCAATTATCAAAATATTCAAACAAATATTAATAAAACTATATATATATGTTCTCATATTAAATTATAGTTAATAATATATATTTTATAAATTCAAATGAACGATAGAACCTAATAAATGGCAGAAGATCCCTCTACAAAAGAGCTAAATAACTTTGTGTAAACACTCCTCAAACAAATGTAAGATAGATTTGATGAAATGCAAGGTACAATTGTTTCTAGAATTGATGATATGGGTAATTAATTAAAAATGATCAATTTTATTAGGAAAGCGTATTGATGACATTGAAAAAAGTGTAACAGAACTTATGAATGATTTAGGATTCTCAGATGATGAAAATGAAAAAGGCAAATAATATTGAACTTTAATATAAACCTTATAACATTATTAAATTTTCAATACATTAATTAACATAAGGGATAAAATTTATATATTAATACATTATTATTGTCTCAATCAAATCTATATATTTTTATTGTAAATAATTATCAAATTCTTTATTTAGAAATATATTATTATGAATATTATATCAAAAGAGATTTATAAATACTTCCATTAATTGTCAAAACAAGTTTAGAAAAGAATTTATTCATTCAAAACATTAATCAAATTTCATTATATTATATTAATTAATTAATAATTATAAAGGTTTTATATAATATAAATGGAAAATTAATTTTTATTTTTTATAAAATCATAAGTACATAAATATGTTTATAATAATAAATTTATTGATTGTAAAACCAGCAGTTGTTAATAAAGATAAATAAAATTTAAATTTGAATATATAATTAGATTTCTAAAATTTATATAAGAATTAAGGTATTGATTCTTTAAAATTTATAATAACTAAAAATAGAATTTTGATTGAAAAAATTAAAATTATGTTTTGTAAATCTTGGAGATAATTTTAAATTAGTATTTTTTTAAATATTATTTTATAGATTATGAAAGATATTCTAAAGACAAAATTCATTTAATTAGATTGATAATAAATTGAACAAATATTGATTTAAAAATAATAATTATAATAAAATGGGAAATTGTACAGCTGAAAACATTTAACAATATGAGAATGTAGAATTTACAGAAGGAGATACTTATGAAGGAGAGATGGAGAATGGATTTGCAGAGGGTTGGGGTATATATACTAGAAAGAATGGGGACAAATATATAGGTTGGGTAATAATAAAATATTTTATTGAAAGTGGCATAATGGATTTTAGCATGGAATTGGTAGAGAGGTATTTGCTGATAAAACAGAGTATGAAGGAACATTTTTAGAAGGGAAGAAACATGGTAAAGGAAAAATAACATTTCCAGATGGATCATCTTATGAAGGATAATTTTAAAAGGATAGTTTTTCAGGAGAAGGAGTATACATATATCCAAATGGAATGAAATTAATTGGTACAATAATGTTATAATTAAGTTTGGTAAGTGGATTGATAATAGAAAAGAAGGCAGTGCTTAGATTGTATTTGAGAATGGAAATATATTTGAATGTGTAAAAATATCATGAATTAAAAGTAATACAAAAATGATATCAAAAATGGTGAAGGTTTATTCAAATGGCCAGATGGATGTAGGTTTTAAAGTAATTGGGTAGATGGAAAATTGTAAGGAGAATCGAAATTAATAGAGAATGGAATCATGACTATAGGATAATGGTTAAACAATAAATGTGTGAAGTGGGAATAATTAAATAATTGATATCTAAGATCTATTTAATATATAATAATAATGATCAAAAATGATTATATTATAAATTATTTTATAAACTCCACCAAAAATTTCAATTCAAATATTTAATGGAGACATAAACACTATTACATCAATTAGTAAAGCAAGCATTTCCAGATTCAATTGAGGATAGTACATTAAATAACTATAAAACCTATTTTTTGAGAATTCTAAATGTACGAACAGGTATTTAATTGATGGATGAATCTGAACTCCAGGCAGAGATGACTAAAATGACTAATGTAATATCATATCTAAACAAAAGAAATCATAAGCATATAGATTACAAGATTGTTTGAATCGATTGAGCAAAACGAGATTAAGAAAAAAGAATGAACTAATTCATTTCCTCTTTCGTACAAGTCAACTAGGCTAAAATAATAGTTATACAAATTAAACTTTAGACACTTTATTTAAATCATAAGAGATCTCTTAAATAAATTATTCCTAAACTATACCTAAGAAAATTATAGAAGAGAGTCCTAAAAATAATGATTAATTGAATATTATTCAATAAATTACTGATAAAGGAAATGTAACTCTATCTATTACAGAAAAAGATTTGATTAAAGATTTAATATTTAGTATATAAGGTATAGAAAGTTAATTCATATGTTATGATCCAATTAATGATTCATTTTAAGTGAAAAAAGATATAGCAATTAGTTCTGCGAGTAGAAAATTACTTAATGTTATGTGTGAATGTGGTTGGTTATTCAAAAAAATATAAACATTCACATAATCAAATTATAATAGTTTAGTATTGTAAGCATTATAGAATTCCATTAAAGAAGAATTAAATGAATATTACAGATTGATTGCATATTTTGAAAATCTTCTAGCAGAATCTACCTTAACATTAAGAAAAATGTATATGTGGTTGAAATAGCCAATGCATCATTTAGTTTAAATTAATTTAGTTTTATCCTAAATTTTGACTAATGTTTAATTAGGAACTACATCTTCATTAGTGATTTCTATTCTCTGTAGATATTCAAAACATGGTTGTCCATAAACATCTTAATTATTTTCTAGAATATTACATTAAACAACTATTCCAATTGTTAGATTTATAAATTAATGGATTTTTGATGGATCTTTAAGTGATTAAGCATAAGAATTCTTTATAGAAAGAAATGATTCTAATAAAATATAAATAAGAGATAGTGGAGAATTGTGGAAGAATGAATTTAAAGTTAATCAAGATAAAATACCTTATATGATATCTTTGAATGATTCTTATAAAATATTTGATACAGGTAGAGTCATTAATTGGCTTAGAAAATAGAAGAAATTTACATAATTCAATTAAAATTATGATTTAATAACTATTGATCTACTTGGAACAGAATAATTTTCTCTTTTTGTTGATTAAGTCAATAAGGAATATAACAAATAATTAATTTAATTGATTAAACCAAACTTTAAAATTACTCTTAATGCAATTAAAAGATTCTTATTATTAGGTTAAGGAGAATTTATACATACTTTAATGGAATTATTATAAACAGAATTAAATAAACCAGCATAATAATGTTATAGACATACTTTATTAAGTATTTTAGAATCAGCATTCAAAAATATATCATAAGAGGTTAGATTAAATGTTAAACTTCTTGAACCTTCCTAAAATGATACTGGATGGGAAATATTCTGTTTAGATTATACTATAGATGAACCTTTGAATACAATTTTTAATTAGAAAATTATGTTATCATATTATAGAATATTCAATTTTTTATGGAGAATAAAAAGAGTTGAATTTACATTGACTTAATGTTGGAAAATGCATTAGAAATTTATGGCAATTCCTAATTAATTTTAAACTATAAAAAAAGCAATTTAATTAAGTTATTAAATGATGAATGAAATGCAACATTTTATTAAAAATTTCTATAGTTATCTAATGTTAGAAGCAATAGAAAGTTCTTGGAAAAAGTTTATTGATGAATGTGATAAAATATAAGATTTAGATGGTTTAATAAAAATACATGAATTATTCATTTCTGATATATTAGATAGATCATTCTTAAATACTAAAGGAGAATCAACATAAAAGTTGTTATTCAAATTATTTGATTATATATTCAGATTTAAGAGTTGTCAAGAATTACTTTTAAGTTATGCCAAAGATTAAATTTCTTAAACAGATAATTAGCAATTATAATTGAAGAATTTATTAAATAAACAATAAAATATAAGTAGATTAAATCAAAATAAAAATTAAGATATTATAAAGTCTTTATTGGAATTGAGGAAATAATATAGAGATTAAATGTTTGAATTACTTGAAAAACTTAAAAAGGAAGATAGATTAAAATTCCTACATTTCAAATTAGATTTTAATGAATATTATTTAGGAATCTAAGAATCCAAATTATTTAATTAGGATTTAGAGAGGTAATTATATAAATAAATAATATTTATAGATTTATTGAAAAGTGTTTGCCTAAAGTTAATGAAGTTTAAATCTAACCTAATAGAGTTCAAAGTACTAAATAACTAATATAACCATAATAGCCATAATAAAGAACATTCAATACAAATATTGAATTTTAAAATGAAGTGAGATCAGTTAAAGAAGGATGTAATATAATATTTTAAACATTTAGTAAGGCTATTAGATGAATAAAGAAGATAATAATTATAATTAAAGGATTAATTTAGTAAATCTCCCTTGCAAAAGTCTCCATTATTGTAGATTCCACCAACAATGACTGAACATGAAAAAAGAAAGAATGATGAAGATTTAAGTTCAAGTGATGATGATTGAGAGTGATATCAAAAGAGATTTATTTATTTTTGAAATTAATAAACATCAATAATATTAATTACTAAAAAGAGTGTTTTCAGTAAAGCATTATTTTTATAATAAAAATATCTAATCCATTAATTAGGATATTAATTTTTTAACTTTATAGGCGTTTAAAACACATGAATTCAAAATTTGAGTAATGAATAATTTACAATTCATTAAATAAAATTTTGTTAATTATAATTTATAAAGTGAGTTGATATATTTTTTAAGCTATTATTAACAAAATTATATTTGATATAGATAACAAGATGAAATGATTTCAAATATGGATTAAATAATTGATTATTAATATAAAGTTTGGCTTAATTTCTGTATAAGGATATTGATTATTAATTTTTGCAATACTAAATATAATGAGTTTTAATAAGTTTTAGCTAGAAGGATGTGGATTCAATTTCAATCTTATTCATTTGTTATGGCTTTAAGATCCAATTTTCAAAAACAATATACGCTTAGATGTTCCTGACACAATATAAATACTTTAAGGATAGCCTCATTTTTGGTATTATAGTGTGGATTCATAAATAATGAGGAAGAGCAAAACAAAACTGAATTTAGAGTCTATTTTAAATGATTTTGTCAAGGATAAAAATGATAATCATGAGATATGTGCAGTTTGGATAACTAAGAAAGATAATTAAACAGAATTCGAATTTCTATCTCAATATCTTCTATGCTAATTAATATCTCAAATGAATTATGAAACAAAGGGTTATTTATAGAAATTCATTTATCCAAAATGTAGATTAATATGAATATTCATATAGCTGAAAAGAATGAAGTGATAAAATGTACATGGGGAAACAATTTGTGTTATTTTGAAGTGTTCACAAATAAATATCCAATAATGATGTAGAAAGCAGATATATATTAAAGAGCAGTTACATTTGAAACACCAAATGGACCTGTTGAATAATCAACGTATAATATATAATTTTTAAGATTTTCAGTTTAAAGGGAACATAATTTTGTCAAAGATTAGAATTATTATGTGGATTAATCATGTCTCATGTTATAAATGTTACTTAAAACTAAAAAGAAATCACATTGATGGAATTGATATTTAAATTATCAAAAAAGGGACAAATCTATTTAATTTTATGTTCCAATTTATCAACATCAAATATTCCTAGTAAATTTGCATTACGTATACATTTAACTGATTTAAGCGGATTTTTAGATAACCAAAAAAGTTACTAAAGAACTTTTAAATTATCCTAAAGCAATCACCTTATCAGATAATTCAAAATGTATAGTTTGTGATGAAGAAAAGAATTAAATAGAATTTTCAAAAGTTAAATTAAAAGAATTAATCCATTATTGGGAATCTGGGTCTGATCATAGATCTTAAATTTAATCTCCAAAATCTTATAGAATGAATGCTTAATTAATAAAAATAGATCCAACTCAATTAATACCAAGAGTAATCAAGATTATGTATCCAAGAATGACTTTAGAAGAATATTAAGAATTTCGTAATAATACAGTATTCATAAATTAAACTATATCATTATGTAGTTATTGTTTTACTAAACTTTATGAAAATGAAACAGAAAAAGTAAAAATGATTCCAAAAAAACATAAAAGATTAATAAGAACAGAAATCTATGATAATGAACCAATCAAATATGATCCAATCACTCCAGGTACAACAAAGACTTCAATTTATTGTGGATTTTTGGAACATAAAGTTATCAATAATTATATCAAACGAAGATTGAAATTATCCAATATAAAGAAAGAATCATTTCCTATAGTCAACAATTCGAATTCATTATTTAAAACCACTTAATCTTCTAGACTTAAAGTAGAATTATGAATATTAAAATTTCATCATTACTCTTTTGAATTGTAAAAATACAAATTAAAAAATAAGTCTAAATTTATATAAATTCAATTTATCATCATTGTTTTATTCTGATATGTACATTTTATATGCTATATCGTGTAGAATAACTTTGTAAGTTATAATTTGGTAAATGGTGACTTGCAGACTTTGCTTTTTAGGCTGTCTTATCAAGTCCATACTAGATCAGTCTTTCATTATTTCTAATTCTAAATTGATTCAACAATACAGGATTTTAATCACTTCTCTTTATACTACGAGTAGTAATTGCATTCCTATCACTTGCATAACTATTTCTCTAATGCATTGATTTAAACATAGTAGGAACTTCTATTTTTAGTTGAGAACGATCTTTCCAATATTTCACAGTCGATAATATTACTGAAGCCCTCTTTACAGCTTTACGTAATACAATCTTATTATCTATTTTTGGCTTTTGACTAATATGCTATAAACAAATAGATTATGGATATAGACAATTTAATCTAAGTAATTTCTATCCACTCTTACCTTCTTAGAAGCTTTTTCTTCTTTATTTCTTTGGTATATCATCTAATTCAGCAATTTAAGATGTATTTCTTAGCCTTTTTGGCTAAACTAATGATATTAAAAGTGAATTTCTCTTTTAATTTACCAATTTATACTCTCTCTGACTCGTTAAGCAACTTAATGTCATCTATTCTAATGATAGATATGCTTATTGAGTCTTCATTATATTTTTAATTTTTTTTATTTTTAAAATGCACTAACAGCGACGTTTATCTCCAGCTCCATCTAGTCCATGTCCCAGAATTTGTAATATCCATCATTTATTTGCTTATAGAATAGTAATCTAATCGCATGCAGTTTCTTCAACCATAATATGTAGTTCCTTAACAACCACAATATTGTTAATAACCAATAGTTCTTAAAACTGAAGAATTGAGACCTGTTTAATAATAACATCATTAATCTAGAGAAAGAGAAAAAGAAAATTTAAATCCAAAAGCATTTTAATCGGGCAGACTATTAAGTCAATATGATACTCCATAACATTCATAAAGATCTCTATAATAAATACCAGTTGGAGCTTTTCCATCTCAATCTTCAAATGATACCCAAATTAAATAATTAAAAGAAGAAATGCTCAAAATGTTTGAATTTTCTCGAAAAGATTTTGAATTACTAAAAACAGAATTAGAATAAACTAAGCAAGATTTACTTGAACAAAAAAAAATGAATAAAACATTTATTACTTAAATAGAATCATTAAATTAGTAATTAGTATAAGAATAAGAATAAGCAATCAAATTTAAAAATCAAATTGATGAATTATAAAAAGAATAGATAAAATAAAATAATGATCTTGCCCTTTATTCAGGAATTAAATAAGATATAATAATAGAATTACAAGCATATTTTGATAACTAACTTAAATTACAAAGCACTTAATAATAATAACCTTAATAGTAAATTACATTAGACACATATGACACATATATAAAAAAATATGAATAATTTAATAAATAAGTCAATGATTATTTATTAAATAGAAAATTACCAGATAATTAATATAATGATACTATTGAATCTGATAATAGTAATTTAATCAAAGAAAAAGAGTCACCAGTTAAATTATTGAATTAAGAAGAATAACAAATTATATTCACCAAAGAGGATATGGATAGATGTAAAAAATTAATTTAATTATAGATAAAATGTCAATCATTCATGAAAATGAGAATGAAGAAGATGAAATCATTTATTAAGTAGATGAAAATGGATATGTGATGAATCAAGATGGAAATCATCTTGTAGATAATTTTGGAAGGTTAATTTAATTATCTGATAAAGATATTGAATACTTTAAAAGCAAAAATTAATTAGATGAAATCAAGTGAAATTTCATTTTTACATTATTATTATTTATAAATATACATAAATTACATAATTATTGTTATTTTAAACTGAATAAAAAATATTTAATAATAATATTAAATAATTTCTTTCATCACCTGAATAGATCAAGAAAATATTTTATTAAATGAAGAAAAATAGGAAAATTCAAAGATGAATATTATATTCTTTAAATGATGTTCATAATTATCTTCCAAAAATAGACTAAACCTAGTCTAAATTTATACAGTCCTTAAAATTTCAAAGAAAGAATCAATTTTATGAATCTTGAATAATAATGGAAGTAAAGATAGAATTTCAATCAAATTAAATGTAAAGTTCCCTCTAATAAATAAGATTGAATTCATTAAGTTAAAAAACAATAAACTTATGAAAGAGTTGTTGATATTCTTTGTAAGATTACAGAGAAATACTTTCAGTCTATAATTGATTAGAAGAGTTCTAATACGAATTAATTATATATTAATAACTTATATAAAAAATTTAAATTATTTGATAAAAATGCATATTTAAAAATACCCCTTATTAAATAAAAAGATTAGGAGGACCTAAGATCTTGTTTAAATATCTTTAACTTTATTCTGATAGATAATTTAATAACTTCAATCAAATAAATCTAGCTAAGTCAAGAATGCGGTATAATATTCTTGATTGTAATATTTATTTTGAACAATTTATATTTTTTAATAATAACACAATTAATTAAAAAGTTGAAATAATGAGATATAGTTACAAAAAGTTTACAAATCACTAATTGAAATATATTATTATAAATGTTCATAATTAAAATGAGCTTAATAAACCCCAGAGACAAAGTGATAAGAAAAATTTAGAGTTTAAAGTATTTGGATCTTAAGAGTTAATAGGATTATCAGACGTTTATTTTTTGATAGGAATACAACTTTCACATTTACTAGTTAAGATATTCCAACTGTGTGTATAGGCTGATTTTATGTAGCATAATCTAGGATCAGTAATTGTGATTGGATCAGCAGAAACACATTTTCCATTTTACATTAGACATATTGTTGAATAATTGCCATCAAAACTTGGAATTGGACGACATTCAGTCTCTATGGCATAAGTCTCGCAAGTATGACTTTCACATGAGAATCCTATTTNATAAATATACATAAATTACATAATTATTGTTATTTTAAACTGAATAAAAAATATTTAATAATAATATTAAATAATTTCTTTCATCACCTGAATAGATCAAGAAAATATTTTATTAAATGAAGAAAAATAGGAAAATTCAAAGATGAATATTATATTCTTTAAATGATGTTCATAATTATCTTCCAAAAATAGACTAAACCTAGTCTAAATTTATACAGTCCTTAAAATTTCAAAGAAAGAATCAATTTTATGAATCTTGAATAATAATGGAAGTAAAGATAGAATTTCAATCAAATTAAATGTAAAGTTCCCTCTAATAAATAAGATTGAATTCATTAAGTTAAAAAACAATAAACTTATGAAAGAGTTGTTGATATTCTTTGTAAGATTACAGAGAAATACTTTCAGTCTATAATTGATTAGAAGAGTTCTAATACGAATTAATTATATATTAATAACTTATATAAAAAATTTAAATTATTTGATAAAAATGCATATTTAAAAATACCCCTTATTAAATAAAAAGATTAGGAGGACCTAAGATCTTGTTTAAATATCTTTAACTTTATTCTGATAGATAATTTAATAACTTCAATCAAATAAATCTAGCTAAGTCAAGAATGCGGTATAATATTCTTGATTGTAATATTTATTTTGAACAATTTATATTTTTTAATAATAACACAATTAATTAAAAAGTTGAAATAATGAGATATAGTTACAAAAAGTTTACAAATCACTAATTGAAATATATTATTATAAATGTTCATAATTAAAATGAGCTTAATAAACCCCAGAGACAAAGTGATAAGAAAAATTTAGAGTTTAAAGTATTTGGATCTTAAGAGTTAATAGGATTATCAGACGTTTATTTTTTGATAGGAATACAACTTTCACATTTACTAGTTAAGATATTCCAACTGTGTGTATAGGCTGATTTTATGTAGCATAATCTAGGATCAGTAATTGTGATTGGATCAGCAGAAACACATTTTCCATTTTACATTAGACATATTGTTGAATAATTGCCATCAAAACTTGGAATTGGACGACATTCAGTCTCTATGGCATAAGTCTCGCAAGTATGACTTTCACATGAGAATCCTATTTCATTTTCAGACCATTTGCATGATGGATTAGATAAGCAAGCAAGTTCATCTTAGTTAGCATCAGAACATGCTGAGAATGTCTTGCAAATTCCTTAAAATGAATTGTATCTAATAGGAATGAATGCACAAACAGTTGATATATTATTTTCAAAGCCACCTCCATTGCAAGCAGTAATAATCTTATAAGATGAGCAAGCAGCCTTAGAGATACAATTTGTTCCATTTGATACACAAGATAATCCAGTAATTACTCCCATACAGTTAGCATTTGATGTTCCACCAGAAATATCTTCACAATATTTTAATCTGCAGATTTTATTTCCCGTAGTAGCTCCAACTGGTAATGCGTATATACATTCTCCATCAGTTCCATTGAAACATCCAGCTTCAACATAGCTTGAGCAAGTTGATTATGGAATGCATTTGGTTCCATCAGTCGTGCATAATCCACTTGTTACAGAGATAAGCTTGCATAAGTCATTTGTGCCCTTTTACTCATCTGTACACTCTTTCAATTTGCAATTATTTGATGTGACATTCCAATAGCATATACCATCTGTTCCTTTGTTAGCACATGCAATTTATGTTATGTAATTACTACAAGTTGATTTAGCAATACATACAGTTCCATCAGTAATACATGTAGATCCATAAGAGAGACATTCATCATTTGTAGCAGCAATGGCATCAGTGCATTATCCAAATTTATAACATTTTCCCTTAGGCAACCATCCACAAGCTCCATTAGTTCCAACAATACAAGATACCTTTGATGATGTATTTTCACAAGTTGTAATAGGGATGCATCTATCTCCATTGGTTGTACATAATGGTGAAAATGCTTAGCATTCGGGATGTGTTTTTTTGACTGCATCTTCGCATTTGCCATAATCATAACATTATCCATTAACCCAAAGACATGGTCCAGTTTTCGATTTAAGACAGAATAACTTGTTGGTGAATTCTGTGCATGAAAGTCCATTAACACATTTTTATCCATTTAATTTACATCCTAACTCGAAGGCCTCACATTCAGCATTTATTTAAGCAGATATATCACTACAGATTTTATTTCTGCAAGACTTAAGTATGTTGTCCCAGATGCATCTTTTTAAACCATCCCTACTTGATGAAGCAGCATTACAAATAGATTTATTAATATATAAAGCGCAATCAGAAATGGTAATACAACCAGCCCCTGTTGTAGTACAATTATCAGCAAAATTTTAACATTAAGTATGAGAATCAAGTGTTACTGGCTGATTTTCACAAGTTTGAGATTTACAAATTGAATAATGTTCATCCCAAAAACAGAACTTTCCATTTAATTTAGAATTAGCACATTATGAGTAACTAGTATTATTATAAGTTTCACATTTTGTTATCTAATCAGTACAATATTTTGCCCATGTGCATTCAGATTTTCCTTAACATAACTATCTACTGATTATACTATTACACTAATTAACAGATGTGCATCCATAACCAGTTGTATAACAATCTTTATGATATTTCTAACAATCAGCATCAGTTATAAGACTATTTGGTGCTTCTGTGCATACTCTTTTAGCACATGCTCCTTTGACAATTCCAACTGTTGTAGCTTTGCACGGACCATCTTTAGCCAAAAATGTGGGGCATGTCTTTTCAGTTCCTTAGAAAGATTTACAAAGTTTTCCATAATCAATACATTAAGTTCCGTCAAAGACACAGAAAGGATCATCTGACGCTTTTTTAGGCGGCATACCATCATTACATTCTTTATTGTTTTTACCTGAAATATCGCTGCACTTCTTCTAATTACAATCAGATTAAGCTGATGCATCTGGTGTATTCCAACACTAAATTTTATTTGAATTTCCCATGAATTTAGCACAAATTGCTTAATCTCCCTTAAATGCAGTGCATGATGATGTCGCATCAATACATCCAATACCCTTGGTTATACAGCCTTTCTGATAAGTAGCACATTCAACATCTGTTTTAGATGTAGTGTTATCAGAGCAAGTTCTTACTTTACATTTACTAGTGGCAGTATTTTCAACTTCTCCAGAACAATATTCAAAAGAGGGTTTTTTATCAGTAACAAGTCCAGTATATTTTTTAAATAATTCACATTATTATTTAGTTCCTCTGTATGATGTGCATGGTTCTGTATTTGGAATACATCCTGTACCACGAGTGACACATCCACTTAAATAATTATCACATTCGGAATCAGTTTTTGCTGTAACATTATCATAACATGTTTTATTTTTACATGCTTAAAATACGGTAGAAGCAGTTGCTATTAGTTTGCATCTATCTTCTCCTGTTGAATCTAATAAGGAATTACAAAAATCTGATGAACCGTTGTTTGAAGAACATGGACTATATGATGAAACACAAATTCTCCCATTTGTCTTACAAGTTTTTAAATAACTTTAACAATCTAAATCTGTATAGAATATTATATCACTACATAATCTATCCCTACATTTTATATTTACTGGGTCCCAAGCACAAAAATCTCCCAATGAATTTTAAACTCCTTCACACCATGTTTATTTTGCACTATCATCATCACCCTATGCTGTATAATTTGAACAAATATCTGTTATTATGCATTTGTTGAAATAATATAGACAGCCTTCAGCATTATTCACACAATCTGTAGCACTGGCATCATTATCAGTACATACTTATGCTCTACATTTTTTAACACTATCTCTAATACATGGATAATTATTGGCTGATTTAACTTATTTACATTATTCATCTTCTTTACCGATTGTAGGTCCTAAATTTCCTAAAGTCGTTCCATCATATGTACTACAAACATCCAATTTAACACAATTATTCTCTCCAAGATATGTACACCTATTTCCACTATTATCAGTCAATGTAGCACATACAGTAGCCTAATTTGAGGTTACTCTATAAAGATGACAATCTTATTTAACAGAACACTTTGTTCCTGAAATGTAAGTACAAATGGTTGCAGCAACAGTGACTTAATTGCAATAAAGCTTCTCATTTCCACTTTAAGCTGTGATTGATGTACATACTGTATCCCTATTATAACAAGTGCCTAAGAGGTAAATACATGGCTTTCCTGGTGCTCCTAAATCGCAATGAATTTAAGATGTAGGATATTATATATCATAGCAATCAAAATCTCTACATTTAGTATCTGTTTCTGTGAATGCACATCTTTTACCAGTCTTGTTAATTTTACTTAAACAATATGTTTATTTATCAGTATCATGAGAAGCTGGCAAATCTATATAAGAATCACAAGGACCACCAACTGTACATTAAATTTGAAGTTATCCTGAATATTAATTGTATGTGCAATATATTGATTTATCAGATGCAGAAAATGATTAACAATATGCTACTTTTTATGCTGCTGTCAACTTAGAATCTATAGGCACTTTAGCATTATCAGTACAATCATCATCAGCAGTCACACCTAATGTTGGTGGGTAACATTTATTATTATAGTAAATACATCCATATATGTAATTATCACAATCTCCTTAACTAGTAGGAGAAGGGATATCTGAACATGTTGCATCACTACAAACTGTAGTTGAATTTTCAGGTGTATATTTACAGGATTTAGTTCTATCTTTGTATGACTGGACTAAACAATATGCAGATTTAAATGCATCTGAAATTAGATAATTTTAGCCATCCCAACTTATTAATGTAGGTATTATTATATCAGTGCAATTTACATTAGTGGCTAATACACATTTAGTTTTATCACTTGCTAAGCTACAATAATCAGAAGCTTCTTTGATACTTCTACAATAAAGAGATTTTTAAGAATCTGTTTTAATTTCATTTGGGAATGTTGTAGGGCAAAAACCAGAAGTAACATTAGCATAACACTTACCTCCATAATATAAGCATCCAGGTTTATAAGTCTCACATTCTGTTTAACTTGAAGATGAATAAATATCTGAGCAAGCAGAAATGGCATCACATGTACTACCTGTCTTATAGATACATTTCATATACACTGCTGATCCTGAAGTAATTTTACTTTAATCATCAATCACCTTCAATCCCCAACATAAATTTTATTTTATATGAAAACTCAATGTAGAATCAATTTAATAGTCTGTACAAGCAGTTGATAATGTTAGACAAGTTGAACCTCTTACTTATTAACATTTTCCTGAAGATAAAAATAGATTTTAATCATTACAAGTTCTCTCATCTTTTTAATTAATTAACTTTTCACAAGTATCCTATATACTACATTTAGTATCACCTGTTTTAAATGTACAAATAATTCCTTTATCATTCACAAACTTTTTACATTGATTTAACTTAAGTGTATCAGTAATATCAGTTGTAGTATAATTATATGCACAATCTGGTATGGGTAAATAACAAATGGTTCCTGCTAATTCACATTTATCTTCAGTTTAAGTTGAGATGTTCTTTTATAAGTAAGTAATGCATGATAATATGGTATATTTACTTAAGAATTAATCACAACTTCTTATTGAACAATTACTTGCTCCCATTGTATAACCACATAATAATCCATTATTATCTTGGATATTTGTGCAATAATCAAACTTTTATTCATCAGTTGTTGCTGTATCAGGAAGGTTATAACTACTACATGCTGCTTAATCAATGCATGCAGCTCTAGTCGTTAAGAATCTACAAGTAGATTTGTAATTAAGACATTCCTAAGCAGATGAAGGGTTAGTAATATCAGAACATAATCTATCTTAGCAAGCATCGTATTTTGTACATCCAACCTTAGTCAAAAATGGTAAATCTGAGAAAACATATAATCCACCACTATAATTAGGACATGTAGTAACTGATCCTGTTTATTAAGAACAAGATCTTGATTATTTACTTATACATCCTCCTTCAGATTTAGCTATACATCCTGACATGAAATCCTCGCAATCCTCATCATTTGTAGCTATTGTATTATCTGTACAAACTCTAAGAGTGCATTTGGTTGTTGTAGATGTTCCAAAACAATATTTTGTAGTATTATTACCAACAATAGCAGATTCACAAAATATTTCTGTACCTGTATAACTTGCACAAGTTGTGTCATCTGCTTTTGGATCAACACAACCTCCATTTCCATTATAGACACATCCTTCTAAAAATAACCCACATGTATCATCATTTTAGTTTTCAGCCAATTTGCATGTTTTCACTTGACAGTAAATATTTTCAGTTGCAGATATTATATTATAACATTGATTTGTTATAAAATTCTCAATAGATCCACTCTTATAAGCAAATATTTTATTACATGTTTCTTAAGTTCCTTTAATTGATGTGCATGGTGTTGTATAATGAACACAACCTTTTTCAATATGAATGCATTCAGGTAAGTAGTTAGTACAAGCAGCATTATCTGTAGCATTTATATTATCAGAGCATTTTCTTAGTATACAAGGAGTCGCATCTGTAGCTGTTAATGTATTAGTGCAATATCCTAGATAACTTGAACAAGTGGATTATGTTCCAGTAAGTTTATTACATTCATATTTAGTTATGCAGGCATCAACTTGATTACTAATACAAGTTGACAGTTCAGCTGAACAATTTGAATCATTATTATATAAAGGACCTGTTAAATCTGAGCATGCCAATTCCTTACATGCATTATTAAACCAACCACATTTTTTAGTTAAATAAATATATATTGGATTTCCTTTATCATCAATTTTATCTAAAGTTTTTACTCTAGCCTGGTTGGCTAAACATATAGATTTCTTTTTAAATTCACTACAAGTGGCATTACTAGTACAAATAGGTTACCATTAACAATTGTTAGTACCTTCACAACTTTATTATTTAACTGTCAAATCACAAGTAGTTTATGAAACACATCCAGATCCAGTTGTAACACAATTAGTGAAATAACTAGCACAAAGAGGATTAGTATATAAATTACTCTTAGCTTCAGTACAATCTCTAGCAACACATTTGGTTCCACTCTTCCATATACATTTACCTTCAGATCCAATTCTTGAATAACAACTAGTATCATCTCCATCATAAGTAGTACAAGATTTCAAATTATTCTTTGTAACACAGCCTTTTCCTGTAGTAACACATCCAACTTAATATCTATTACATTTTGCATCAGTTTAAGTGCTTTCTGGAGCTTCTTCACAAACTTTTGGTAAACAAGAAGCTTCTATTGTACTGGTTCCTTTACAAATTCCATCAGTACCAATGTATACAGCACAAGTAGTGGCAGTTCCTTTATATGTATTACAAGCTGTTAACTATGAAACACATGTTTTGCCATTAGTTTTACAACTACTTTAGTAATATTCACAAAGCGCATCAGAACTAAATATTGCATTTTCGCATTTTCTTGCTCTACATTTAGAACCTCCAACATCACCTTCACAAACTCCATCTGATCCAATATATCCAACACAAGTAGTGTTATCTCCTGAATAGTATTTACATAAAGGCTTTGTTTTTGCAAAAACACAACCTTTTCCTGTTGAGATACATCCTCTTTAATAGGCTTTACAATTATCATCAGTTGTAAATGATGATGAAGCATTCTAACATTCTTTAGCTTTGCAATTTGTTTTACCTGTTGCTAATTCACAATATCCATCTGATCCAATAAAAGATTAACAATCAGCATCATCTCCTGTATATGTGGCACAAGCAGGTCTTGGAGAATCAACACAACCTTAACCTTTTGTCACACAACCAGCTAACCAACTTGAACATTTTTCATCTGTATTTAAGCTAAGATCAGCTTCTGAACAGGATTAATTTATACAAATTCCAGTACTTGTTTTCCATTTACATTTTAGAATTCCTGATAAGACACTTGAAATAGATTCACAAAGTTCTTTAGTGTATTACTTGCATTCTTTAGCTTAAATACAAGCAGTTCCATCACTGACGCAAAAATAAGATATTGCCAAGCAATCTGCAGTTGTTGTTTTAACATATGCTTGACATCCAGTAAAATGTGTGCATTTTGAGTTAATATAAGCACATCCTAAAGTTTGAGCACAATTTATTTCTGGCTAATCAACTAGCTCACAATAAGGGGTATAATTCTAGATAGGCTTATAATTTGCTTCTTCACATTTTCCTTGTTTATTTTCTGAAGTAATTATCCATTCGCAAATTCGATTTTACTATTCACAATCTCTTTCTGATTTAAATTGACTACAATCTGTACATCTATTTGAATTACTCACTTAATAAGTCAGCCCCAAAACTATTAAAAATATAAAAGATATATATTTCATCTTCATTATTATAATAAATAATAGATTGTTTGATTTGTTCAAATAGAATATCAATGTTGATATTCGATTATTTTAGTATAAATTTGATTTGGATTTTCAAATTATTTAGATTTATAATAATAATTTATTTTGTCTAAGGTATTCAAAATCATTAAAGACCTAATAAAGGTTTTGAATATATTATCTCTTATTTATAATTGAATGATAACAAAAACCATATTTATAAATTGTATAATGTAATTTAATTATTATAAAATTTATTAATTTCACAATGAATTATTTTAATTTTTTACTAATTAATCTAATAATCTAATGCATGATATTATCTTTTGTTTATTATGAGATATTTGATTTATCATAAAATAGAGATTTAAAGATTTCTAATTAATAAGTTCATTTACAAAAGTCTATCATAATGTTGACATAATGATTTAAATTAATTAATTAGTAATAATTTTGCTAATTAGACTATTAATGCAAAAAGGTATATTCATATTATAGTTATATATTTTAACAAAATGATTAATAAAAAGAATGTTGATAATATACCTAACATATTGATTAGAAATTATTTTACTCTAAAAAATTTTCTTTATTATTTATAAAAAGTATTAATTCTCAGATATCATTTTAACTTTTCTTTATTAGTTTAAGTTAAGTTAATTTCATTTTTTTTTCTTTAACTTAAATGATAAAATAAACTATTTTATATGATTCTCTTTAATTGCCTAATAAATTGTTAAATCATATAAAATTCATACAAGTTATTAAAAACTAATCATCTTAATTCCAGATAATGAGATAATTATGTCCATAAAAATTTATGCTGCTATTATCAATTTTAAGAAAAACTGAAAAATGTGTTAATAAAAAGAATCAAACATCCAAATAATGTTAATATCAAGCTACAAGAGGACATTTCTCAAGATTAAATTTTGATTATTTCAAATCATTCTCCTATTAAAAAATAAAATAATAAATTAAATTCAGTTAATTTAAATACTATTACCTTAAATGTCCAACACAATTAAATAAACTAATACTTCAATTTAAACATCTTCATAAGTAAATCTTAACAAATATATATTATATAGCTTAATCTATATATATGAGATATCATATATATAGAGATCATATTTTTTATTAATATATTAAAAGTATATCAATTCTATAAGCAATCCTAATGTTATTTTCATAGATATGACAAAGCTTTAGCAGTTCTTAAAAAGGGAATTAAACTTTAATTCATTCTATTGATAATAATATGCTTAAGTGATAGGGATATCTATGAAAGTAAGGATATCATGAATAAATAGCAAATGAGGCCCCCCTTCTATTGAAAACTTTAATTAATAAATAATAAATAATTTGTGAAAATTTAAAAATAAACTAATAATAATATATTAAAATGAATTAAGGTACCGATCAATAAGTCATAGATAAGGATGAAGAGATCAAGTAATTAAAGTTAGAGGTTTAGGAATGTAAAGAAAGGGAAATTAGATTCAAAGAGCTATCTTAACATCTGAGTCAATTAGAAGGAAGGTATTTTTGTAATTTTATGATAAAAGATATAATCATTTGAAAGATTAAAAATCTGCAAGTGAGTAATAGTTGAAAACATAGATTGAATAATATTAAAAAATGGTGAAAATATAATAGAAGGAGATAGAAAATTTGAAATAATAAGTTTAGGAATTGGAGGATGAATTAGTAGAGAATGAAGAATAATAGAAGTAGCCAAACAAAATAATTGCAGATGAAAATCTTGTGATTAATAAATTAAATAGTGAGAAAACATTATTGGATGAAGAAGTAAAGGGATTAAAAGAGACAATCAAATAGTATGAAATGTATATTAGTTTAGAATAAAACAAGAGTATGATAACATTTGTAAAGATTTCTAGTCTTTAAGTAAACAAAATGACATAAACAAAAGTTAATTTACTTAAGTAATGATATTTTGAAATAAATAAGATTAAAGAGGAATTAGTATAAAAAAATTAAGAATTAAAACATACAAGAAGACAATATTAAGAAGCTTTGAATTATATCAGTTAATAATAACCAAATGCTCCATTCCAAAATAATTCAGCTATAAATGAATTAACATAGACTAATCAATAATTGTTGACTCAAAATTAATAACTAAATAGAACAATATCAAAATTAAAATAAGATTTAGATCATGTTAAGAAAGCACATTAAGAGTCATTAATTGAAGCTGATATGTTAAGTAGAAGTTTAGAATAATCATAATTATAAAGTGAATAGATTAAAAATTAAAAAGAAGATGTAATGATATTTAAATAATATGTATATAGATTTCATAGGAATTAGAAAGAGTGATTAGGATTGAAGAATAATAATTTTCATAAAGAATATTATTGTTAAGATCTCTAAAAGATGAACTATAGGATACAAAATCAAGAAGTTTATTGAATTTGAGAAGATATAATTATTGATAATAATTTTTATTAATAAACAATGGAAAAATCACCACAAAAATTTTATGAAATTATCATCAATGCTACTTCTACAGTAGATTAGATATACACAGCAATTTTTGAATTGAGAACCATTAATAATAAGGAAGCAATAGAACTCTTGAAATAGGGTTTTTATCATCTTAATAAAGTTGAGAATAAATCATGTTTATTATTACATGAGATTGCTTATGCTTTAGGATAAGCAGATTTAAGTTTGGAATCTATAATTACTTAATTTCTAATTTAAATAATAAGTGATGATTAATAATTTGATGTTGTAAGACATGAAGCTGCTGAGGCATTAGCAAATATTAATTAAAAAGAGGCATTGGATATATTTGATAAATATTCTAAAAAGAATGTTAATGATAATCTTAATATCTTATAAGATACATGTATAATTGGTTTAGAGAAGGCAAAGACAATTCATGAACTTGGACATTTATATGGATAAAAATATCTTGGTACTAGAGAACCTGCTGCTCCATTTGAAAAATTAGATAAGGATCCAGTAGAATATATATTGGATGATTAGACAAGTTTATTTAATAAATATAGAGCACTTTATTATTTAAGAAATAATGCTGAAATATATTTTAATAATATTGATTAATTATTAATAAGTAATAAACTTGGAGCATTGTTTAAACATGAGGTAATTTATATATATATATATTATAATTTAGATTTGTTTTGTAATTGGTTAAGTTGGAGTAGCACCAAAATAAATACATGAAGCTTTAATTAATATGATAAAGGATGAAAATTAACCAGCAATTGCTCGTCATGAAGCTATTGCTGCTTTTTAGACAGTTAGTTCAAATAAAGAAATTACACTGGAGATTTTGAATGAATATGCTAAAAGTATTGATTAGATAGTTAGGGAAACTGCTATAGTATCATTAAAGATGATGGAATTTTATGGTTGATTGATTGTATTATTGATATAATATATTAAATGTTGAATAGAGTGTAGGAATTATCAATATGATAATTAATATTTTATAATGTAATCGTAACCTAAGTCAGGATCTATTTATCATTGTTTATCCCCATAGAATATTAAACGTGCTGTTAATAAGATTCAATGTCGAGAATAATAAAGCAATCCTTGTGTTAGATTGAATAATTAGGATAATCGACTCAAATAATTCCAAACTCTTCTAAATTCATATATGTAGAGTAAATCTCCCTCTATCACTAAAACTATATAAAGTCGAAAGAGTTTGAATGAGCCAAGTATAAATAATATTGCCAGAATGTCAGTAACTCCATAGAAAAGTGACATTTCAATTACACGCAAATAAAATACTGAGCATAAGGAATTCTTATTATGTTAATCCATTTCAAGTTAAACTTCTGATTTTGGTCCTTAAAATCAATTTAAAGTATAGTTGTAGTAAATACAACAAAAAGTACGTGAACGCTTTAAGAGATATGAGGAAGAGAGGAAATAATTTCATGAAGAGAAGAAACTCTTTATAGAAGAGAAGAAACAATTAATTTCAAGAATACAATAATTAGAATAATAGGTTTAAGAATTGACCAAAAAAAAAGAAGCATTAGATCAATCATTTGGTTGATATACTACTAACAATTTTGTTTATATAAATATATAATTTAACAGTTATGAATACACAAATTAAAGCAACTAGACAACCATTATCTCAAATTGATTTTAATTAAGATTTAGATAATTGTGGTGGTACAACACCTAAACATAAATAATTCAAAACTGCTATTACACTCAATAGTGATTATAAGAATAATCAAAATTATAATGTTCAATTCAAAGTTAAATAATAGAATCAAACTATGGATTTAGTTAGTATTAATAATGCAAGTAGACTTAATGAAAATAATACAATTTTCATGAGTCCTGCTCCACTTCGCAGAAATACTTAATTTCAAATATAATAATAGCAATAATAAATTACTTCACCTTTGTAAAAGAATTATAGTTAGAAACATTTTTAACCTAATTCTCCAATTACAAAACCTAATATTTAATTTAGAGGAGTTTCTCAATAACCTTTTAATTAAAATGTGTCTCATACAACAACTTAAAAATTAGAGTCAGATGTTCAAATTTTGAAGAATTAAAATCATGCATTATAATAATAAATATTTTAATTAGAGTCTAATATTTAAAGAGGAAATAGTACATAATTTATAAAAGAATTAGAAAACAAAATATAAATGCTTTCAAAATTAAACGAAAAATTAAATTAAGATAATTAACAACTAATTAAAATTAGTAATGTTGAATAATTAAGAAAAGAGAAAGATAATTAATCTAAAAAATTAGAAGAATTAGAGAGTCAATATGATAATTTATTAAAATAATTTGAGTAATTTGATTGTTAAAAATTAAATGAATTACAATAAATGAATCAAGAAAATATAATTGAAAATTTAGTAATGGATTTAGAAAATAAAATAACTGGATTAATAATTTAAAATGAAAAGTTAAATTTATAGATTTAAGCAGGATAGAAAATAGATTAAAATATTGAATAATTATAATTAGAAGTATAATAACATTAAATTGCATATTAAAAATTGAAACATGAAGAAGTTTAATATAGATTTAAATATGATACAGCAAATTATGATGAGAAAGTAAGTAAAAGACATTAACAAAATGATAATAAAGATAAAGTAATTGAAAATGTATTAGAATTAATATTATTAAATAGATTAAACTTTTAGAAGAAGAAAACTCAAAATTAAGAGAGTTAATAAAAGATGTAGATTATGAAGAAGAGATTAAAGATATGGAGGATAGGGTATATTATTATATTTAAAGGTTATTAGATTCGAGTGATAGCCTAAGATAATAAAAAATTAGAAATGTAATTGCTATAAAAATGATATATATATATTGTATCGACTTATTTCAAAAATTAATTCAGAAGGTTTTGATTTTATATGAATTATTTAATAAAATGAAGAGTTGTGATTTATGTAAAAATGGATCAAGAAAAATGATGAAAGAATATTTGCAGGAGAAGTACTTTGAAGCATTTAATTTCTACTTTGCCAAACCTATCAACGAAATCATAGCATAGATCCCACACGCCTCGCATGTAATATATTTTAAGGATTATGTAATCTTAGATGAACAGATGGAATATTTGAAAAGGTATGTGGTGTTTGTAATGTTATATTACAAGATTCTACAATAAAGAAGAGATTAAACCACGTATTGATATTCTTACAGAATTCTATACTCAAAATTATAAACATATCCATCCAAATTTGAGTGTGACTGATGCACATAAGATTATGAATAAAAGAAACAATAGATATGATAAATTGTTTTATTAAAAGGATCGTGAATAAAGTCAATAACAAGGAATAAGTAGGTAAGTATTGAATTCAAAATTGACAGAGAATATCAGTTTCGAAACTCAAGAACATGACATTTATGAAGAAGCCACTTAAGTAACTAGTAAATAAGGTTTTGATTTAAGAGGATTACAGATTATTAAAAATCTTTAACAATTAAATCAATCAGAATAATCTGATATTACTTTGAAAGATTGTATTGTCTAAGTCAATCAATTATATGCTAAACATAAGAAGTAATCTACTTATTCTAAGAGTATCAAACAACTCAAATAACCAGAAAGCTGTAAGAAAGGTATAATAATGTCTATTATAGGTATTAATTCTAAAAGTGAATCTAGAATTTCATCGAATATTAAATCTAATAAGGAGGAAGTACCTTTAGAATTGGGAAAAGGGATTGAATAATTCAATGATTTTGATGCTAAACCTAAATTGACAAGAATGTAGAGTGATTCATAAACGATATAGAGAATGCTTAAGGAATATTAGAAGATGAAATAATTGAGAAGTGCTGTATCTTCTGATTAGTTACCCATGAGTACTTCTGTTTAAGGATTTTAAGGTTAATAAAAAAGTATTAGATAAGATCATAATAATAATAATGGGAGTATGCATAGTAGTACATCAACTAAACAAGAAGCACTTAAAAAAGTATATTAACCTTTGCCAAAGAAAATTACAACTAATTAAATTGATAAAATTGCCAAGGGAGGTTGTTTAACAGATAGAACTTATAAAAGACCTCCTCCAATTTCTGAGGATCTTATGCTTAAGATACATGATTAAATAAAGGGATTGAATACTGTAGATAGTAAATAGAAAGTTGAATTTAAATATATGATTCCATCATAGTATAATTCATAATAAAATCAAAAATTAGTAAGTAATAAAGCTAAATCATCCAATTCCAAAAAGATAATCAGTGAAATGGGAACAAAATCATAACATATCAATAAATAAACAACATAGAAAACAGATGAAATTGTTAAGAAATACATTTAATTTGCATAATAAACACTTAAGAAAAAGTTTGATTTTAAATTAAACTTATAAGGATTAAATGAAGAACCTTAAGAGGATGAAGTTTGTAATATATATATATTATAATCTATTAAGCTAGTAAGCGAAACAATTTTTTTACTGAAAGGCATAGTCAAGTTTAAGATAGAGAACAATTCAATTCTCATCGAAAAATCTTATAAAAATGAGAATTCAATTATTTTTATACATTTTATTAATTTAAAAATTCTAAATATATTCAAACATAAGCCCAAATAAGTTTAATAATGAATCCTATTTAAATTAGATTTTAAGCATACTCTATTACTTAGATAGTTATTCTATTATTAAATATTATTTAGTGAAGTTTTGATAAAAGTGGAAACTATTCCCCTTATATTTTGGAAATCTATGAAAAATGAAAGAATTAAGTTATAAAATCTGAGATAGGAATTGTATATTGATTATATATTGAATGAATAATAAAATGATTATTGATTATGTTATATATATTATTATGTTTTAAGATAAATATGGAAAAACTGTGAGTGAGTTCAATTAAAAGTACAGTATTGTAACAAATCCTTCTCAATTAAGATTTGAAGAAGGATTGCTAAATTACAAATACAATTCACTTTTAGGATAATTCCAGGATTGTCTTTTATAGGATGTAATGATATTTTTAGATTAATATAGATTCGAGCAGCAATAGTGACAGCATAGAGAGGTTATTTGTCTAGGAAAGTGTTGAAACATTACTTCAAGGAACTGCCATAATAATTACGAGCAGAATACTTTGGCTCATTATTAACATTGTATAAAGTAGTTGAAATACGAAAATATAGGAATCACTTCGATAGCAATAACAGAATTTATTCTATTTCTCTGGCATGGGAAGTGGAATGAAGGTTGAAAAGGTTACTTGGCCATTTGTTGAGGGTTTCGGGTTTTGCATTTGGATTTAAGTGGAGAATATAAATTATGAATTGTTTAATGAATAAAATATGGGTGTTTAGAAAATCATAAGTGTTCATGGATAAGGATAATAAGGTGGTGGTGGATTAGAATGTTTCATTTTGAGAGGCAGTGTCTATTATAGGATAATACCTGCAATATATTAGGAACCAGATAATGGTGCTATTTTGATAGGTTAATTGAAGAATGGGATGAATTTCATAGGTATATCACATGAATGCCAAAAGAAATTCACTTCTTCACATTTAACTGTAATAATATTGTTTTGAATTTTAGTTATACTTCAATAATGAACAATCCAAAACTATGACATTAGATTTCCCTCGTTTAAACTAAAGTATAGCTTTGACAAGATTTACTATATGTGAGAATCTAATTGGTATAGCTTAATGCATTATTATAATGAATTAATCATCAACAAAGTAAATAAATTATAAATAAAACAAATTAGAATAAAGACTATTCAATCAGTTTATGGATAATTATAGATGGATTTTAAGTAATTAAAAACATTGCCAGCTTGTTTGGATAAATATTTTGAGAGAATTATGTCTATTTATATACCTGAATTTACAGATGGGAATCATGTAATTGATGTAATGGGAAATTGTAATGCTACATTATTGACAAAATCTGGAGCTATTATGGCAGATAAAAATAAATTTCATTTTTCTGGAGGTTTTAAATTATTTTATGTAATGTTACATTTAAGTGGAACACTTTATAAATAAATTAATTAAGCATAACTTAATTTATCTATTATATTTGAAGTCATTAATAACATTCTTAAAAATAATCATTAATTATAAGCAGAAGCATTTAATAGTTAATTCTTTTTGACAGTTGCTTCAATTATTATCAGTTTTGAAAAACCTTTGATTAATACAAAATGTGTTGAATTATTGAATGAAACTAAATCTATTATTGGAGATAATAGATTATTAGATCATTTTTTTATTCATATTTTATGGAATCCAAAATTACATTAATAATGTATAAGTGAACAAGTGTTTTCTAAATATTTATAATTAGCATGTTAAGTTTATTTACAAAATCCATAACATTATCAACATTTTATATCATCTAAAGATATTTTAGATATGTTAATATTTGCATACACTGAAAATTAATGTTGTGATTAACATTTTAATGATTATGAAGAAACTTTTCAAATGTAATTCTTAGAAAAGATCTTTTATTTATTTAATCAATAATCTGATATTTCTGAACATTTAAAATTATTTGATTAATATCTATTATCCAAAATATCTCCTTGTCTCCTTATGTAAATTCTAAACATTTTAAAAGTACTTATTATATTTCACAATTAGAGTTTATTAGTTGACTATGAAGATTAAGGAATCAAAACCAATTTCATACTACAAACTTGGGATTAGAATAATATTGTAGATTCATTACTTTTCATATTTAAATCAACACCATATTATGATATTAGAACCATGATCATATATTTCCTACATCTTATCTTCCAATAACAATTCCCTAATCATAAACTTTAAACACATTAAGCTATTGAATACATTACTAATTCTATTGAACCATTAATTGAATTAAGTCGTAATTCCATAATCTAACCAATTAAAAAAGAATAACCTCAATAATAGTAAGTAGATTTTGATGAACTCAAAAATCTTGGTACTCAATTCTTGAATAATGATTATGAAAGTGTACCTTAAGCTCCATCTATGACTAATCGTCGTAAACCACCCTAAGGATTCTTTGATAATAAACAAAGACAACCTCCTCGTGCTTAATCCATACCTGTACCAGAAACAGAAAAATCTAAGTCTCCTTCATTTTCTGTTGATTAAAAGGGAAAAAAGAAATTCCATATTAAAATTGATACTGATACTATAAATGCACTTTATAATTTTGGAGGTGAAAAAGGAAAAAAAAATGGATTGTATTTATAAAAATATTTAAATTAGTGATCATGAAGCTTTTAATAAGGAATTGATAGAAATCAATAGATTAGCTAAAGCATGTTATATGTATATGCAAGGACATCGAGAACCTGAAGAACCATATGTAGAATCACCAAAATAATAAGAGAATGTAGAATCACCAAAATAATAAGAATAAAATGTAGAATCTCCTAAATAATAATAAAATGTTATTAGATAACCTCCAATGTCAACAAAAAATAGTTAAGCACCAAAATAATAATTTTAATAAGAATGTATTAATATTATGTTATTTAGTAACTTAAATAAAAGAAGTTTCTTCATCTTCTATGTCCATTTAATAAATTGAATAGACATAAAAGAAAAAGATTTAATCATTTGCTTCTATTTATAATTAACTAATGGGTTGGATGATTGATAAAATTAAAATTGGAGTGAATGAAACCTTAATGATTGAAGAGAGAGATTAAATAAAGAATGAAGGTATTATAAATGCAATAATGAAAATTGTTGCTTTTTCTTTAGAAGATAATTTAAAAGCTTAAATATTATAAGATTTACTTTGTCTTTGTAAATCACATTAAGGCAATTCTATACTTATTTTAGGATAGGCAACATTTTAAAATGAACTTCTTAAAGTATTATCAGTACAAGAAGATTAAAATCTAGTAAGATATTATTCTTATTTAGATTTATGAAATTGGCAGTAAATTACATTCAACACTTATAGTTTAAGTCTTAAAATCAGAATTTATTGGTGCTAATTATGTTTATGAATTACTAAAATGGGGGATAGATAATAATCAGAAATTAGTTGAAATGTAAATGAATATCATCATTGATTAACTTCAGTATATTATATTTTAATTATAGTGAGTAATGTAAAACCTTTTAGATAGATTCTCAATTATGGAAAAACATTCTTCAAATGGCATTATATATAATTGAACTGAAGTAGAATTATCCTTAATTGATTATCAAGTTTCATAAATTTTATGATTTAATTCATTAGAATTATATCATTAAAGGCAATACAGAAGGTATTATTAATTTATTAATGGATTTAAGAATAAATTGCTTTAATATCCAAATGTTTCAATCATCCTGAATTAGCTTAATAAGTTTAATCGTATTTTAATACTAAAATCCAAAACCATCAAGTTTATGAAATCATATTGGAAAGTAGTGATTAAACCAATATGTATTAATTATTTATAACTTATGCTATAACCTTAGAGATTTCTTAATGTGAAATAACTTTTGGATTAACTCACATATTATCAAAATTGAAAAATCATGAGCACTTTAAAGATATGATAAAATTTCTATTTTACATAATTTTTGTCTCAAAGGATAAGAATCAGACATCTCCTTTAAGAAAATATTTGACAGAATTATATTAAGAATTTGAATCTTTATTTGAAAGTCTTTAAGGTAAATACTTTCAAGATGATTAAGTATTGGATTAATTAATTGATTTCCTCAAAAATAACAATACTTTTAAATAAGAAAGTTAAATTAAAGCTAATATACCTCAATAATGGTCAATGGAGTCTATAGTTTCACCTTAAAAGGTTTCAAGAGATGTACAATAGATAGGGGAGAATAAGTATATAGAAATTGAAGAAAGAAAAGTTTAATGGGTTTATAAAGAAAGTGAGAAAGAAAGGATTGGTAGAAATAAATATCATAAATCATTAAATTCCTTGTTTTTAAATGATGGTTGGCTCTCTTAATGTTAAGGATGCATTTAAAGAAATGATTTGAATTAGGATATAGTATAAGAAGAATTTGTTTAAAGTTAGTACTTTAAAATAAAAATATCAAAAATGCTCACTAAATCATTTGCTAGACCTTATATAAAAAGTATCCCTATAATTCCAGATATATTAAAAAATAAACCTGTATATCAAACTCCATAAACTGCTCCAATTCTATTGAGTCATGATATGGATAAATTTGAGTAACTTTATGGATAGAGACAATCTACTAATTCATAGGCTGTTTAAGCAGCAACTTAGTTGTTGAATATGGGCAAAGCATTTGGTAATAATATTAAGAATGCTGTAAAGACTATAGCAAATTAAAAGGTTTAAGTAGTAGAGAATATTAAATCATTTGGAGAGAATACATTTAAAGGAAAGAAGGTTAATGTTATAAATGGACTCTATATTTATTATGCGTTGATGAGTTTAACAAATACTCATATTTTATTATAATATGAATACTTGAAGAGTGAAGGATCACATGCAGCTTTAGGAGTGTTTGAATTAAGGGAAGATTAGAAATTAATTAAAAAGTATCCTATTTATAATTTGGTTTTAATAATAAAAAAGAAATATTTATAGAAGAGAACTGCTTTGGAGATATTTTTCATTGATGGGTAATTGATATTTTGATTATTTAATAGGAAATCATTATTTATTAACATTTGTGATCAAAATGATTTAGATGAAATATCATCTAAATTATTAAAACATCGTAAAAGTCATTAGGCTCCATATTTCAATTAGAGTAAAACTACAGATCCAGTTAAATTATTGGAAAAGTAGGGGTATTTGTAGAAATGGAATAAGTATATAATTTATTATATAAAAAAATAGATAATAAATGAGTAATTTTAAATACTTGTTATTATTAAATAATTTGGCATCAAGAAGTTATAATGATTTAACTTAATATCCTGTATTTCCTTGGGTAATTTGTGAACCAAAAGATGTATAAATAGAATAAGAACCAAGTGTTAAAATATATCCTGAAGGTTAATTTAGAGCAATGTAAAAGACCATGGGTGCATTAGGAAATAATTAAAGAATCAAGAGTTATATAGAAAGATTTGAATAGTCTGAATAAGGTGGTGAAATTCCAGCTTTTCATTATGGATCTCATTATTCTTCATTAGCTATTACTTCTTAATTCCTTATAAGATTGGAACCATTTACAACAATAGCAAAAGAGATTTAAGGAAATAAATTTGATATTCCTGATCGTCTATTTTATTCTTTAGTTGAGAGTTTCCGATGTGCAACAGAAGATATTGCAGATGTAAGAGAATTGATTCCAGAGATGTTTTGTTTACCTGAAATGTTTCTTAATTTGTAGAATTTGTAATTTGGTAAAACACAAAATGGAATAGTGGTTAATAATGTATAATTACCTAAATGGGCTAATAATAATCCATGGAGATTTGTGACAGGTTAAAGATGTGCATTAGAAAGTGAAGAAATATAAAGGAATCTTCCTGAATGGATTGATTTAATATTTGGATTTAAATAGAGAGGTAAAGAAGCAGAAAAAAATTTAAATATTTACTTTTATGTAACATATGATTAATAACTTACTTTATAAATGATGGAAGAAAATAGATTAAGTATAGAAGCTTAAGTTGTTAATTTTGGAATTACTCCATTATAATTATTTTTAAAACCACATATTGGTAGATAAATAAATACAGACAATCATTTTGTTTCCAATTCTTAAGAATTAAAGGTTTATAGACCATAAAATAAAAAGAAAGTACCTAATACTATGAAACCAATTATTGATATATAATAAGCAAGCAATAGAGCAATTGTTAAGATTAAATGGATCTCAGATTAAAGATTGATATGTATAAGAAAAGAAGGAAAAATTGATTATCTTAAATGGACTAGTCAAACTGATGTTCAAGCTAATTAGCCACCATTTCAATGTGGATTGGAAAGGGAAAAACAATTTAACTTTGAAAAACCTTAGACTGAACTATTTAATATTTGGGATGTATCAGCTCAATTATCTTCTTATCCTATGTTAGTATTTAATCAAGGGAAATTATTTATTTGTGGAGGTTATCATCTAGGTAAACTAATTATCATAGGGGATAATAATCAAATTATTGATATCTATTAAATACATACTGCTACTATTACTTAATTAGCTTCAGATAAAAAAGAATCTATGATCATTTCTGGAGATAAAAGTGGACATGTCATTTTATGGAATGTTGATAAATAAAAGGATAATTATAAATTATATGCTAAATGTATGTATTTTGATCATTAGAATTAAGTAATTTATATAATTAATTATAATTTAGATTAATTGTATTTATGTTTCTACTAGTATGAAACTATTTGCTACTGGATGCATAGGTGGTTACATTTATTTATATAATTTATATAATGGATAATTGATGAGATCATTTATACATCCAAATAAGAATCCTATCAATTCAATTATTATGAGCAATAGACCACTGTTTTGTATTATTTTCTATTCAGCATATGATCATTAACTCTATAGTTTTTCTATTAATGGATTTTTATTAGAAGTTTAATAAGAACAGAGTTCATCCTTAATTGATTGTTAAATTATGAGAAATAATGTATTCTAAGATATTATGGTAATTTTATATATATATATAATAAGATATATGGTACTGAAAATGGTGAATTGGTTAGAAGATCTTTGCCTTATTTGTAATAATTGAAAAGATTTCAAATATCAGCAAAATCCCCTGTGTTATCAATAACTTGTTCAAAGGATAAGAGATTCTTCATTTGTGGATGTAATGATGGTGAAATTTCAGTAATGGCAGAACCTTAATAAAATAAATGAATTATATAATTATATATATATTTAATTTTTATGAAAAACGTGAACAAATTTGTAATATTGTCATTACTTCTAATGTTAAACTATGCATTAGAAGATATTGATATGAAATAATAAATTGAATAACTCGATCAACACAGATTTGGTCACACTCTTCTTGATACAATTTACTTATAATTGTAAACTTAAGAACCAATTGAAAGATTAATGGGAACTTTACAATAAATTGAGGATAGATATTATTAAGATTAAAAAGAAGAAGATGTATCACACAGGGAATATTAAGACTCTTGTACTGTGGTATTAATTATTAATATTTCATATAGGATCTATAAAATTTAGATTAAAATATCAAAGTGAGTGATAATGAACGTATTAAGTTGGAAGCAAGATTGGAAGGTGAACTCTATCCAAAGAGAGAAATCTTATAGAAATTAATTAATTAAAAATAAGGGGAGCTTAAAGAATTCAAAGAAGACTTAAATGAATTAGATTTATAAAGAGAAGAAGAAAATGAAGAGTATCAACATAAAATTCATGAACATGAAGATGTTATTGCTATATTGATGTAGGCTAGAACTTTATTTTCAGAGAACCTATAAACACATGATAATTCATTTATTTAATTGAATAATAATGGAATTGAATTACTATAAAAACATTTTGGAGCTTCTATTAAAAGAGCAAGTACTCATTAATTAAAATAATAGGTAAATTTACTTATAGAACTTCTTGGGGTAAAATGTTCAAAGCATTATCTACTATTACTTCTAGAGTTCATTAATTATAAGATTCAGCATAAGTTGAAAATGTTATCTTACTTATTGATTAATTATTAGAATAAGTTCATGATTCAATGGATCTTGAGAAGTTCTCAGAAGAAAAAAGAATTCAAGCTTATGAGAAGACTAGAAATTTGTTAGTCATTTCAATCAATACTACTGAGAGTACTTTGGCATCTGCAATATCTGATTTGGCATTGTATTTTATCTATTATACATACATAGAGTAAATGAAGTGATTGAGTAGACTCAAGCTACTCTTGATAATGTAAATTAGAGATTGGAAATGCTTTAATTATCTAGAGATGATCGATTCACTATTTGTGAATAAGAGGCTTAAGATTATTAGGATTCTAGATCATAAAGGTAATAATGAATAAGTTATTAATTGTTAGGGATTCTGATAGAGATGTTGTCTCTTAAACTATTGGATTATTGAATAAATCATTAAGAACATTAAAGGAGCAATTAGCATTAAGAATGTCAGCTGGAGAATAATTTGAAGATGTTTGATTTAATTTTATAAACTCAAGTTTGACATTCACTTATTCATTATATTAATAATAATAATATAAAATTAATTAGCTATATATAAGAAATTGCTAGACATTGAAACTTAAAAAAAATATTCATCACATAAATTAATTATTAATTCAAAGAGAAATTTAGTATTATCAATCTAATACAAATGCTAACCAATCTTAATCTGATAATTTGTTTTAAATATTTGATCTGTTTATTGATTTGATCCTAATCTATTTTCTTTGTATTGATCCTCTTGTAGTTAAACATTAATCAACTGAAAATTCTTTTCTTTTTTAGAAAGAGGATTCTGGTCTCTCAGTAATCAAAGCTTTTTTATTTACATGACATATTTTATCAAGAATTTCTTTTGCATGTTTCTAAGTTGGAGTCACATAATGACATTCAAATAAAGGTTTTTTAGCATAGAAATTTTTATGTTTTGAAAATCTTGGTCTATATGAGAATATTGATTCATCATCTAATAAAAGGTTTGATCCATCTATAAATATTTTTTATCCATTTGATTTATGTCTCATTAAATAAAATAGTTATTATAAACTTATTGATATTGATTATTTAATAATATTTATAGATGTAATAAACAATTTTATTACATGTTCAATTTATATTATATAAACCATTAAGATTGAATATTAGAGTTATTATAAATTTCTCAATATTAATAATGAGTAATAATAATTATGAGCTATTATTATTTTTGAAATTAATGAAATATTTCAAAACGATATTTAGCTTAGATTTATTTAATAAAAGTAATTGATATATAAATATTTTTAAACAATATGATCTCTATTTCCATTTAAAGACATGTGAATTATGGTGAAGTAATTTTGATAGTTGGAGATTGTCATTAAGTGTAATGGAATGTATAAAATGGAATTTAGATGGAATGGAATCCAGGAGATATTTGGACAACTAGAATAGAGTGTTGTTGTTTACCTATGAATTATAGATATGTTATAGTCAAATAAAACAATCGATAAATTGTTGAATGGGAAGATGGAATAAGTAGAGTTTTAAATTCCAAACATGATATAGAAGATGAGTGGAGTCATATCAAAATAAGAATTAAAATGAACTCTTATAATGATTCAAAAATGTTTGTAAATTTATTTTCAGAAAAGGGAAGATCCAAAATTAGACTAGATTAAGTAGTTACTGACCAAAATGAATATGAGTATAGATTGGAATTGTAAATTCCTAGTAAATCAATTAATTAATATGCATATAAATATTAATAAGATTAAAAATGGGAACGTAATGGAGTTAGAGTATTTACTAAACATCCTATTATTAATAATGTTATCGAGATAGTAGATTCTGATGTAGAATTTACTCTCAATTATAATTAAATATTGGAGAATATCTATGTTGGTTCATTTCTATATAGCGAGTAAAATATTATATAATAAGTTTTTAGTGAAATTCACATTCTATAGAAATTAGGAGTGGATGCTATTGTTAATTTATAAACTATTGAAGATCTAATTAATAAAGATTTATAAGAGGATTACTTTGATTATATAAGATAATCTTGTGAATCTTATCAAATAACCTATTCGCATTTTCCTATAAGAGATTGTAATAAACGATCCTTCTTGAAAAAGGGAATGCAGGCTCATTAAATTTTAAAGAAACTAATTTAAGAAGGGAAATGTGTCTATGTGCATTGCACTGATGGCATTTAGAGAAGCATTTAAACTATCATACTTTATTTAGTATTGGATTTAAATTATTCTCTGGAAGATGCTATTATACTTGTAAAAGAAATCAGAAAAAGATCAAAACCTATTCGAGAAGTATTGTAGTAACTCTTGGAACAGTGAATAATATTTTTGCTATCCGATATTTTTGTAATTTATTTAATTATTCATTTATGTATATTATTTGTTTGTATTAAATCATTTACCATCATATTAGGTGATGTTATGTTTGAAATGCTCTAATTATTCTTCAGCATGATGTCTATCCAATATTTATTGATTCAATTTCTTCTCATCTCCTTCAAGTCCTTTTCCAAATCCCTATTATATGATTAATGCAGAAATATTACCAACACATATTTGGGTGGTTATTTGAAATGACCAAACTAAAATTAAATGTGAATGATACTGTTTCATGTAAGACACCTGGGTCCATATATGCACAAAAGAATCCAATTGCACAAGTGATATACAACATTGTTCTTCCAAATCTATAATCTACAGGAGATACCCATCCAAGATGAGTTTGATTATGTCCTTATTGAGCTACAATTATCAATTCTTAATTTACCTGTTAGATTTTAGTACTTGTTTTTATTAAATAGTAGTTTGAAATTCCTATTGAAAATGCTAGCTTTTTGCATAAAAAATAAAATTATATATATAATTTATAATAAGGGAAAGATTGAAATATAATTAGAATAATATAAAAGTCACTTTCATTTATTTTCTAATTGAAAAGAATCATCATCCATTTATGGTTCATCTTCATCTAATTATTTATTTATTTAAGGTAGTTAAGTAAGTTTATGTTAAGTTGATGGAGCACCTACATTAATTGAATAATACCTTTTTAAATATAATCAGATTAGATAAAATTGATTAATAATTTGCCAATTTACAAACTACAAGCTGCACAATCAATCGAAATTTTTTTGTCTATTGATACCAAAGTTCCAAATTTACTTTTATTGTCCTAGATTACAAAGTTACCATCAGTTAATTTGATAGTAGCATGGTGTCTAGAGACAGTAATGTCTTAAGCTTTGATATCACATTGAAATCCTCTTCCCTTTTAATATGATGAAATTAATTACAATTTTAATATTATCACTTAAAAGACTATGGATTAAATAGATTTCATTGCATAAATTCTTCTCTTTATTGATATTCTAATGATAGAATTTTGATTGTACTTCAACAAGAATATATTATAAATCAGGTCTGTCAAGTGTAAAAAGATCGAAGTATTCATCTTCATACTGAACTCGAATTGGGAGACTTTCTTTACAAATGGAACATTCATGTTGCTTGTTCCTAATATGAAAAATTAAGTAACCATTTAAGTGTTAATCCAAATTGAGTTTCTTCTTTGATAATATTGGAATCTACCCAGTAACGTAAACAGTCCAAATGAACAGCCTAGCCATTACCAGCACAACGACAAATATTAGTGAGAAAGAGTTAGTCCTTGCTTTATCTTCCTTCCATGAAACAAAACTTACATTAATATGTCAGATTGTTATTGCTGAGGAAGGAGTACTAAAATTTGATTGTCTAATTTTTATACTTTGAGAGAACAGGGTGCTTGAAATGTCTGCATATGCTTGTTACGTTCTTCTATGACCTTGTACTCACTTTAAATTAATAGTGTATAATTAATACACTCTTCCTAATCGAATGATGGAATTAACTACGAGAGGATATTCAGATCCATTGGATGATTTTATGTCCTTAACAACCATGAAGGGAGGCTACATTACAGACAAAAGGATTTCATAATGATTTTCTAAAAATGATGATATATTTATTTGTCTTACTTGATTTACTCACTTTCAATAGTACATTCTTATTAGGCAACATCTCAGTGCTCTCGGTATACACTTGATCTGTAAAATGCATTTCATTATTACTCTCCTCATATATTGTAGTTGAACCTCCTCTAAATTTCCATACTGGGAACGTGTCTGTCTATTCATGATCAATTAGACCCATCCCTTATTTCTAATCTTATTTGATTTGCACTTCTAAGTTGCTTTTATAGGCTGGCATAATTATAATCATCTTGTTAATTAATAAAAATCGTTAATGAGCAAGGTGTTCTCTCCAGATTAACGCAATCTAGGAGGTAGGCGAATTATATTGCAATAGATGCTCCAGCATCTTCATCATGTAGAGACTGCCAAAAGCACTCTCTCTCAAACTAACTCAAGCAGTAAATTACTTCGTCGAACTCCATCACCAGTTTTCAAATTTCTAGATCAATACAAAGAAGTCCTCAATACATTTGATAAGGTATAAAAAATTCAATAAAAACGACCATCCGTTGAGAAATTCAAAAATAACTACTTTCTCAAAAAAGTCTAAACAACCAATACCGAACATCAAAAGAATTTTGAAAAATGTAAAAAGAGAATCCAAGAAATGAACAACAAGAATAAGACCACTTTGAATCCAGCCCTATTCTTTAGGAGAGTGGATAAGAGTCTAATCAATAAGACTTGTCCAATAAGTAATTAACTTCAATTTAATAAGTGCAGCCACGGCCACAAAAGAAAGAAATACAATAAGATATTGATTGGGAAAGCATTGCTAAAAAAATACCATAATTAACAGATCCTCTTTTTAAGAATAAAATAACTGACTTGATCGTTTCTAATAGGATCTATAGTGATGATGATTATGCATTCCTTGTATGCCTTATTTCAAGTGTAAATAATGCAGAATAATCCAAAATCATACTAATAATGAGCTAAATATTGAATGAGTTGGGATTGTTGTGATTTTGTTTATTATTATTACTTTTTTGTGATGATTTTTATAAAAATATTATAAATAATATATATAAAAAGTATATAATAATATAATATATAATTTATATATATATATATATAAATTCAATATGTCATAAACAGAAGAAACCTTAAAAAAATATCCGAAATATATGCCAACTTTAGTGAGATATGAAGAGCCAATTGAAATAAATGAAGATGAAATGTAACTTGAAATGCAAGAATAAGTCTTAAATTAAAAAAAAAAATAATAACTGTAACCTTTGGATCAAAAATGGTCTATAGATGAAATTTTGAATAAATTCTTTCCTCCTAGAAGATTTGAACATGAAGGACATTACTTTAAATAAGTTGTTAGTGTTAATGATGTAAAAAGAGATGAATTAAATTAATTGGAAGCAGAATTAGATTAAAGATTAATTGAGAGATAGGCTCGGTAGAATTTAATTGCAAATATTATAGTAAGAGTGGTATATGTCCAGTAAGAGAAGATTTACATAGTTAATTATTTGAAGAGATCATTAGATAGAGTGCTATCAATTGTCCAGAAAGAGGATTGTTATTAATGAGAGTGTATGATAATTTGAAGTTAACTTTTGCAGCATATTAAACATTATATGCTGGATCTGTTGTATTTGGTAATAGAAAGGCAGCAGAATCTGAAATTGGAAAAAGTGAATAGGATTCTAAAATTGCAGATTATGACAAAAAGAAAATTTATTTAGAAAATCAAAAAATCTTATTGGAAAATGAACTAGATGCTATTTAAAGAAGTTTTAANAGAAATGAACAACAAGAATAAGACCACTTTGAATCCAGCCCTATTCTTTAGGAGAGTGGATAAGAGTCTAATCAATAAGACTTGTCCAATAAGTAATTAACTTCAATTTAATAAGTGCAGCCACGGCCACAAAAGAAAGAAATACAATATGATATTGATTGGGAAAGCATTGCTAAAAAAATACCATAATTAGCAGATCCTCTTTTTAAGAATAAAATAACTGACTTGATCGTTTCTAATAGGATCTATAGTGATGATGATTATGCATTCCTTGTTTGCCTTATTTCAAGTGTAAATAATGTTGAATAATCCAAAATCATACAAATAATGAGCTAAATATTGAATGAGTTGGGATTGTTGTGATTTTGTTAATTATAATTACTTGTTTTTTTTAAATATATATATATATATTATTATTATTTATATATATATATATAAATTCAATATGTCATAAACAGAAGAAACCTTAAAAAAATATCCGAAATATATGCCAACTTTAGTGAGATATGAAGAGCCAATTGAAATAAATGAAGATGAAATGTAACTTGAAATGCAAGAATAAGTCTTAAATTAAAAAAAAAAATAATAACTGTAACCTTTGGATCAAAAATGGTCTATAGATGAAATTTTGAATAAATTCTTTCCTCCTAGAAGATTTGAACATGAAGGACATTACTTTAAATAAGTTGTTAGTGTTAATGATGTAAAAAGAGATGAATTAAATTAATTGGAAGCAGAATTAGATTAAAGATTAATTGAGAGATAGGCTCGGTAGAATTTAATTGCAAATATTATAGTAAGAGTGGTATATGTCCAGTAAGAGAAGATTTACATAGTTAATTATTTGAAGAGATCATTAGATAGAGTGCTATCAATTGTCCAGAAAGAGGATTGTTATTAATGAGAGTGTATGATAATTTGAAATTAACTTTTGCAGCATATTAAACATTATATGCTGGATCTGTTGTATTTGGTAATAGAAAGGCAGCAGAATCTGAAATTGGAAAAAGTGAATAGGATTCTAAAATTGCAGATTATGACAAAAAGAAAATTTATTTAGAAAATCAAAAAATCTTATTGGAAAATGAACTAGATGCTATTTAAAGAAGTTTTAAAGAGATAAGAGAATTAGAAGAAAAAAGAATGGAATCTGAGATGCAATTTTTGAAATAATAAACAAAGCATTTAGAACATTTTCTGAAATAAGTGCAATAGAATTAATAATGATTTATTTAGAATATTAATATGGATACAATTTATATATCATTAATTTATATAAGTTTAAAGTATTCTTTTTACTTGATGAAATGAAATTGTCTTACTAGTTTATTGATACATTTTAAATTAAGGGGATTGAACATTCAATCTTTATTATACCTTCTTATTAGTTCTAGTTATTCTTTCTTAAATGACAGGATATGATTCATAGATTAATTCAACTTGATCTTTACCATTATGAGACAATTCTATTTTTGATAATACAGTCATCTATTCAGTTTGAAATCTCTTCTTCAAGTTTGCATTCCTTCTTGTTTAACATTATTTACGAGTGCTTTCTAAACACATGTTCTCCTATTATAAGCTTCTCAAACGAAATTGTGCACCCATCTGATAAGTCTTTCTAAATTATGCTTATTAATTCATTTTAATATGTTAATATTGATCTTGTTATTTTAGTTGACGCTATCACAGCCTTATGAATAAGAGATTATTGAATTATAGATGGAGAAACAATATGAATTTTATGGGTATTGATGTTTAATATATGAATATTAGTAAAGTCCCAGGTACATCAACTTCTGTTCTTTATCCTGTTCACTTTTATAAGTTCTTTGTTTAGAATGTGATACCTAATGAAGACATTTTTGTAGTGTTAAAAGCTCTACATGATCAAAGCTCATTCCCCTCTCTTTACATTAGTAAGGAGAATTAATAGTATTGTATTTGTATTTAATTAGTCCAACAATTTATGATGAATTATGTGGTAATAAAGGTATGGATGTTTGTGTCTTAGAAGAAAATAAGCTTATTGCAAATACAACTTATTATTTAGGAGTATATTGTTTATAGGATTGTGATTACGAATTAACTATTCATTATGAAGAGGAAGAAATCTTATAATTAGGATAAGCAGTGATAGTGAAATTTGATAATGAAACAGAAAGTATCCTAAAAATCGGTATGCCAAGTACAATGGATGGAGTTGATAGAATCCTAATCCGAGCTCATCACATCTACGAAAAGAATACTATATTGAATGAGTCATTTCATTTTTATATTAATGAAGGGAATGAAACTCCATCACCTAGTTAATTTTAATATGAAGCTGAAGAGATTTGGATGGTAGGAAAAGGAGTAGTGATATATAAAAATAGTACAAATCTTAAAGGGAATTTGACTTTGTTAATGTTAGGTGTACCAAATACTAGATTATATTTTATATCAACAGTTTATGAACGAATTAGGGAGATTGATTTATTTGAAAAGACAGATGATTTAGTAATTGAGAGGAAAACAAATTATTATAAACTAATAATAAATAATGATTATTTAGAATTTTTGGAGGAAAATTCATTATCATTTGATATTCATCCATTTGAAGGTAATCCTGATGTTTATATATCACCATGTCATTAAGGTGAATGTTCATTGGATTATAAACATTATCCATGGCAATCATAATTAGATTTTGGTTATGAATCTATAACAATATCTCCAGGAGATAGAATAATAAATGGAAATGAAACTTAATATATAATAGCAATTAATGGAGTGGATGAATTTGCCAGTTATTCATTTGTAGCTTATTTGAGTAATTACTATAGTAGAACATTATCTGTTTATGCTTTTGAATCTGGATTTTTAGTAAAGAATGAATTTGCAGAATATATTGTTGGAATATATGATCAACCAAATTAAACATTTACAATAACTGCAAATTATCCAACAGGACATGGTATGATTATATTAAAAAAATGCATTAAAGATAAAAATGAATTAAGTTAGGTTTCAAATTCATTAACTTATATTTTAAGTGCAGGACCAGATAATTATTTTAATTGTTCAATTACAATAGATTAAATAGAATAATTATAAAATGTAAACTAATTAAAATCAGGAGGTTCAGAATTGTATTCAGCTGAAAATACATTATAATTCAATTATAATAAATTTGAATGTGAGAGTAATGTCACAATGCTAAAATATGAGAATATATAGACTAATTGTTAATATGTAGTTGGTATATATAGTAATGTTGAATATATGAACTATCAAATATTTATTAAGGGATAAGAATAGCATATTGAATTAACAGAATCAACAACTCATCGTAGTTATTTGATGGAATATGATACAGATTTATATTAATTCACAATTGATAATGATGAAGAATTAATTGAAGTAGTATTCTAAATAACAGCCATTACTGGTGAATATGAAGCTTATGCTTCCAGATTATATGATAAACCTAATTCAACATTCTATGATAGATATGCCAATATGGAATTAGATGTCTTATAATATAAAGCAGAGACTGAAACTTAAGGTTTATTTGGATAGTATTATATTCGAATAGTGGCCAAGGCATTACTCAGATATACAATTACTCCTATAATTTATAGAAAATCACATGAAGAAATTAATTATATTCATCTCACTGAAAGTATCCCTTATAATCATTTACAAACAAAAATTGATTAAGTTACTTATTTTAATTTTGAATACAGATAGAATGGTCCTTTGTTTATACATTTAAATGGAATTTATGGTTATTTTATATGTTATGTTATTGGTACAAATGGTATTATTGGTAATAAATATCCTAATGAAAGTCAATATGATTTTTCACTTAGAAGTTCATAACATACACTCATAATAGAGAATCCAAAATAATATTATTATGTTTAAGTCAGTTCTACTTCTCTTGGTCTTAATGAATCTTATGAAATTCAATTCACTTCATCAAGTTCATTAATGGAATTATTTTATGGAGAACCACTCATTACTCAATTGGATAATTTACATTAAGCTTTTTATTATTATTAATCACCTTATGCATTAGAGAAATTATTCATAATTAGAACATATACAACTGAAATTAATGAATAGAATAATCTGAAAATTTATGTTAGTATGAAATATAAATTTCCAAATAAAGATAATTGTGAATTAGAATTATTAGATTCATCTATTTATTTGACTTTATAAAATATCAAAGAGAGTACAATTGTATATATTGGTGTAGAGAGTATAGGATATAATGAATATTCATTGTTGATCAGAGGTGTATCTGGTATTACAGAATTATTGGATAATACTGTTTAATAGGTACCAGTTCCTTCATTTGAATAATATTAATAATCTGATTTATATTTTGTTGTTCCAAAAGATCTCAAGAATACTATTCAAATATAAGCATATACTTAATTTGCTGAAATAGAATTATTTTGTTCAATAAAAGATTATGCTATAGTATCTAAAGATTTAAAAAACAATAATCATCATATATTTCCTAATTCTTCTAATTATGATATTGAAGAAGAGATTAGTGCTAGTATTTCAAATAAATTATTGATCATTAATTAAGAATAATTAAAAAATTGTTAAAATTATAAATAAGGTTGTGTATTATTGATAAGTGTAAAATTAGATTTATAATCATTATATTCATATATCTTTGGTAATTCCTATAATAATATATCAACAGTAGATGGTGAAGATGGTTATTTCAATATAATGATATCTACATAATATTCAATAATAAGAAATGGAGAAATGTTAATAGGACATTCTGGAGAGAATCTCATGTCATATTATTATTTTTATGTAGACAATCCAGTTGAATTCATATAAATTGCAGCTAGACCTATTGATGATTGTGATCCAGATATTTATGTAAACAAACTAATTAATGATAATATCACATATCCAACTGAAGATTCAAATACTTATAAATCATTGTCATATAAATCAGACATTCTTATAATAAGAGAATCTAATAATGTTGGATCTTATATAATAGGAATTTCTGGATTTAGAAAGTAATGCACATATGAATTACTATTAAATTTTGCAGATATAGAATTGTATTATATATCAAATGGTCAATTTACAAGTCATCATATAAATTAGACAGTTTATTATTTCTATTAACATATACGAAAAGAATCCTTCCGTATAATGATTCAAGGAATTAATAATATAGATGTAGCTATTAATACCTACTCTTAATATAATGATAGTGATGATGGTCTTTTTGATCTTCTACCTTATTATGGAACAGATGAAATTTAAATACTTTAAGAACATAATGATAATCTTTTTGGTGGGATCATTTAGATTAGTTAATCAAATTAACACTTTTGTTATTATTGTACATATATAATTGCATTAAGACCATTAAAAAGTGCTGACATTTAATTATTAATTGCATATAATTCAATACCATTGGATATTGAGTATGGTAGGATATATTATGATTAATGTCTTTAGAGTTGTAAATATTATGTTGAACCAGGAGATTTAAATATATTTGTATATTCATAAAATATAGAATTACATTTTTATGATAATGATGAAACTTTTATATTCAGTATGAATCTTAGTAATTCTTAACATATTATACCAATTAATTCATCATATACACTTAGTATTGTTAATCCTAATTCAAATTAAGTGGCTTCATATTGGTTGAGTTTATAGAGTGAATAAAACTTTATCACTTTGCATTTAGGTAAATCATATAAAGGTAATAATACTGGTGAATAGAATGTTACATCATTTACATTCACTCCAATTACAACAATATAATGGTACACCATAATTGTTAATTGTAAATCTAATGTTAAAGTGGAACTCTTTTATATGTCCAAGAATATTACAGAATTTATATTGATTAATCCTATATAAGAATGGAGTATTAGTAAATCTTAATTAGAATTGAAATATTAATTGCCTAATGTAAATTACTTTTATAAAATTACCTTATCATGTCAAGGTCAATTTAGTATCACTATAAATTTGGAAGGTTTAAAATATATTGATTCTAATTAACATTATATAGAATAAATACAATCTACTTAAATTTACAATATATATGGTACAAAAGGATAAGAATTAATGATTGAAAAAATTGATTGTTTAGGTTAAACTGAAAGCAATATCAGTTCTTATCAATTTAGAAATTCAAGTGATATCTATTTTAATGTAACTCCAACCTCTTTTGCTAGTTATACAAAAAATGGATTATCAATTAGAAAAAACATTTATAGTTTGGTACCTCATTTATAATATTCTCATGATGTTTGGTATTCTAATAAGACAATCACTTATTAAGTAGTAGAAAATAAGGAGAATTAAACTTTGATAGTTTCTGTAGATACAATGACAAGAAATAAGACTGGTCTTTTAGAACTCAAGATGCTTATGTAATTATTTAAATTGTATTATAGTTATCAATTACATTATTCAAATCAAGAAACATTTATGAATGCTTTTGGATGTCAAATGGATATTGAATCTCTCAAGTATTACACAAATAATTAACTGTATCATAGTAAATCCTTATAAACAATTAAGGAGGAGGATAACAAAGTATCTTTTTAAGGTATATATATTCATTTATATTAATTATTAAGTTCCTCTGCCTGAGGATCATAAAGTACTTTATGGTTTGATTGTATTCTAAGCATTCTATTAAGGATATGATACTCCCTATACCTATTTCTATAACAGTAGTTTGATATATAATTATACGAAATCAGATGTTAAGATTAAGGAGAATGATAATTAGGATTACTTTGAGAATAAGGATTAGATTATTATTATTGGAATTATAGTGGTTTCATTTTTAGTTATGATAATATTGTTTTTTGTAATAAGGAAGATAGTATAGAGAAGGAAATAAGGAAAATTAGGTAAACCAAAAAATATATAAGCAGATGAAGAATGGGAATAAGTAAAAGCAGTATGATTTAATTAGTTATTTTGTTAAGATTAATTATTCTAATTATAGACAACCTATATCTTTTAAAGGTTCTCTTTATTTATTATTATTATTTTGCAAATATAATCTTATGCAAGTATTGGAATTTCATATTTATGAATCTTAATGGATGTTACGTAAAGGAAAGTATAAATGCTTTGTTAATGTCTCTGAAAAACATCTTACTCATCATTACTAATAGACTGAATTACCTGGTATACAACTCTAAATGTAATTGATACGTCGATTACTATATTGTCGATTGAAAATTATGCGTAAACATTTTCTCAAGTTCAATTCAAAATAGGGTCGGATACTCACTTAACTAGATCGATGCATGTAACTATGTCATACCATGCAGAATTACATTACTAAATGTTAAGATGTACTTACTGAGCATCAAAATACATCCAACCGCAAAAGTAAATATAAATTATTAGGTGATATGCAATCACCAAGAGGTAATTCTAAACTCAAATAATTCTTAATTGAATTTGAACATGAACCTTGGGATAAAAAATCTCTTATTTGGTTAAGATATCATGAACAAGAACTATTTATTTCCATTCAATAGATCTTAATGTTCAATTATTTGTACTTCAAAATGACCAATCTCAAAGAAGCCAATCGCTTTTTACACAAACTCATATAACTGAAATTTGTTAAAAATGAAAAATCAGTTACAATATATCATGAAGCTCTCACTCTCCTTCATTCTGCTTATTTTGAAAACTCTTATGTTTTTTAAAATCAATTCTTTGATACCATCTCTGATATGCTTGTAGATTCTCTACGTGAGTACTATCGTCCCAATTCTAATTAGAAGAAATGTAAAAGATTAATGAAACATTATGCTTAATTATTAATTATCAATTTGGATTTGTAAAGTAAATCATTAGAATACAAAGATAAATATGATGAATCTGCATTAATGATATCAATGGCCAATTATTTATGTTAACATATTTTAACTTTTGTAGGAAAACAAGAAGAATTAATCAATTACATTAAATATGAATATGAATACAAACATGAAAAATATGAATAAATTATCCTTGAACAATAAGATCTTAATTAATTTGTATCATTCTTATATGGATTCTAAAAAAAACGTCATTTTGAATAAAAACCCTAATTCCCTCATTAAAGTAAATATGATATCAATAATAAAAATGTCTATTTATTTCATCATACAAGAGCTAAAAGTGATTTTAAACCCATAAAAGATATCTCTAAAGAAGCTACAAGAGATGGAAGTTTGTTTATACCCAATACTCCATCTTGTAGTAAGGACAATACTTAAAGATTGATTCATAAACCACATAAACAAAAGAGAAGGAGACATTAAGAAAATCAGAGTTATTTAAGTAAACTTATTTACTTAAGAAGTCTATCTGATTATAAATTAGATTAAATGAATGTAGAAACTGATCTATAAAAACATCTTAGAGGTTTAGAAGAAACTTTACATAAACTTGAACATCCAAATCAATTTAAATCTATTGATTAGGTTTTTAATTAAAAGATTGAATCAATTACTTTTGAAAAGTGTTTAACACTTGATTAAGTAAAGGAAACTGCAAAAAAGATCATAGCTGCTGAATGGGAAGTTCATAAAGAAATGCCAGTTACTAAGAGTCTAATGAAATCAATATCAGTATCAGATATTTAATTAGAGAAATTGTAACAATAATACAGCAAATTATAAGAATACATAGAACTTCAGAAAATTGATTATCATAATACACAAAAAGATTAAGCTTAATTAATTATGAAAGAGAATAAGGATTTGAAGAAATTACAATTGAATTAATAATAATATTAAATGAAATTAAGACATCAAAAGGTTTAATAATAATTATCAATACCTAAAAAATTATTGAATTTATAAACTGATGAAGCAGGTCTATCTCCTAAATTCATTAAACGTAATACTTTAATGTTGAATTCCTATAATGCAACAATCTTTGATAGAATGGATCCTGCCACAAGATAAAATAAAGAATATAAGACAGCTTAAAAACAATTAATGGATATGATGGTATCAAATCTAGAATAAAGGGATGAATTAAATTCAAAGAAATTAAATTCTTTTATTAATATCAGTAGTATACCTAAATCAGTAACAAGATTGCCATCACCAAAAAATCTAGATGCTTCTACATAGCGATCTGATCATAAAAAATCTTTCGCTTTTTCAAATAATTCTACAAGACTTGAAATAACCAAATTTTGATTATAAATGATTATCAAATATATTAATTGTATTATTATTTCATTCATAATACTCTAAATTAGGGTTGACTTAATTTCTTTGCTTGATCTCTCATCTTTTCATCATATCCCTTTCCACCCTCTTGAATTAAAATGGAAGCATTGGCTGGATCATGGAATGTTGGACTTAGAATATATTATAAAATCAATACTGATGAATAACTTAATTAATGCCTGAAAAGATTTCCAAGAGAGTAGTACCTGATGTAAATGTTTCCTTGTTGGAAAGATACATACATAATTTTCCCATAGGATAAACATTAACATGTTAAAAACCATTTCTAAATGTAATATTTGGAGCCTCAGCTGGGAATCCAGAAGATCCATTACTACCACTCAAATCGACATCAACTATAATATAAGCCCCTATATTTTAATAAATTTAAATACCTTCATGAGGAGTACCCTTCTCACCAATATATTAAACCACGTAAGTTAAATTAGATGTCTTTTTATAGGAGCAATTAGGAGGAAGTTAATCTGAATTCTCCTCTAAGTTTTATTCCTCATATTGTAGTCTCTTCATCTAGTATGATGTTGTCATTACTCTTTCTTTTTTATTAAAAATATTTATATTTTTTTTTTATATTTCTATTAAATTTAAATACACCCCTAATCATCAGATACCATCATCTTCTCTCAAACTAATTCGTTCTCCTCTCTCAAAACCATAATAATAATCCTTTTTTGGCACTTAAGTCTACTTAGCCTTCATTTTTTTACATAAAATAAACACAAAAAAAGCAATAACAATACTTACTAATATCCAAATAACAAAAAAATTATTCTATTTATTAATAACACTTAAATTCTTCTATTCATTACTATTCAATTTATCTTATAAAATTTTCTATTCTTCTTTAATTGAAATTTATGGTAAAGATTGATTTGATATACTTTATTATAAGCCTACTTAACATGGTGTTTCAATTGGATCTAAATCAATACTAATTAGTTTTTTATTTTATAATACCCTCCTGTGCAATAGTCTCCTACAACTTTTCTATACCCTTAAGATTTCATGTATGTACCTGTACAATTTTCAGGAGGTTTCAAAATATCAATATATTCATCTTCTTCAAATAAAGTTGCTATAGGTACACAAGGACCACCATCAATTTTATGATAAAATCCATAATCACATTCCCAATCCTCTATTGTACATTCACAAGACTCAATAAAATGCAATTTATCATGATCTTATTGATTGAAACATTTAGCATTTCTTTTCCTACGAGTATAACGATATTTTTATCCAAATAAACATTTACCATTTTCATAATTAGTTGGTACCCAAAATTCATAATCACTATCTGGATCTAAAGGATCCCAAATCCCACTACAAGTTCTTTAATGTAAAGTAGTAAAATCCACATTTAAAATGATTCCTTTTCTCTTTTCATCTAAACCTGTAATTATAAAGTTTATGTACAAACTTCTACTTGTTATAGAAGTAACAATCATTTTTTTAATTTTGAGGCTTTCCCAAGTTTAACCTTCATCCCAAGAGTATAACAATTCTTCTGTTAAAGATTTTGATTTGGCCATAACAATTATGCCACCTCTATCACCAAATGAATAGATATGATGTCCTTTTCTTACTTCATACCATTTCATACCTCCATCTCTTGAAAAATAAGTATTAATATTCTTTTCATCCAAATATAATCCCAAATTACCTGATGCCATAATCAATCCGATTGCTTTAGATTCTCTATATATTTTGCTTACACTTCTCCCTTAAAGATGTAATGAACAATCTCCACTACAATGAGTCTATTATCCATTAACATCAGTCACAGGAGCCTTAAGAGGATGCCAAATAGCTCCTTTGTCAAAAGTTATTACTGTCTTTTTATATTTTTCAAGATCAGTTTCCTTAATAACTTTGAGTTTTTCATGGTCATAGATATTAGCTATATAAACACCTCTTAGACTTTCAATCTTTTCAAAATCACATTAACCTGTATCCAAGGATCTCACATTATTTAACAATGATATGGTGAATTTGAATCCTTGATAATCAGATGTATAAATATTAGTGAGTTTCTTATTGGTTTGATTATGAGATATAGATAAAAAGATTGATTCTGATTCTGTGTCTAATAAAGTATAGGAGTATTATTATTCAAAGGGAATGGATACATTAATCATTTGAGCATAATCATAAAATGCAGGTGCTACATGTAATCTATAGGCAGATTAAAATTTAGATATTACAAACATATGAAATTAAGTTTAAAAGAAACCAGTTCCATTATTATGTATAATCTTATATGAATTGTAATAATCGTCTGAATATGTGACTCTACTTTAATTGTATTCTAAATGACATGCCACAATTCTTTCATCTGGTATCAATTCACTATCAATAAGTTTATCCCATGAAGCCATCATAGCTGAACTGAGAATCCATTACCAAGTTTTACCTCCATCATTTGATTTGTGTACTTCTTTGTTATAGGGAGGAATACATCTTTCACAATTAGAAAAAGCTAACATCCACTTATCATCCATTGAATTCAATTTAAAATCTGAATAATTACTTGGAAATGTAAACCACGTGTAATGTGATCCACAATCTTCAGATCTTATTCCTGTGCCATTTTTACCAAATATATAGATTATTTCTTTTTTAGCAGGGGATGATTAGATCTCATAAAACCAATCATTTATACCCATCTTTTCTAAAGTAAGTGTTTCATCACTCCACTTATATCCATTATCAATACTTTTGTAAATTCTTCCTTTTTCAGATAATGCAAATATAGTTTCTAACCAATCTTTGCCTTCTCTATTAGAATTGCGCATTAGACAAAATTGAAGAGAGTAGAGTGCAGAATCAGCTTAGAATAGTGTAACATTAACAGCACTCACACCAATTATTAACAATAATAGCATTGTGTTTTATTTTATTTTATGTGTTTAAATCAAACAGCGAAAAAGCTCCTTGCCACATACTCTACAGCATCATTGACAGTTCTAAAACACTCTACATCAGTATCTGGGAATTCTATTTCAAACTCTCTTTCTACTTCTACCATAACCTTTATATTATATATTCATATTATCTTACTTCTACATAAGCCATATCTGACAAACCAATATCAGTCCATGTAGATTATAAGGTGATTGCTGAAGGATTCTTTACATCGTCATGTAAACTAATAACTTTTATCATTCGACGAGCAACAGCTTCTGGATTCACATAATAACCTGATTTTTCATTTCTCAAAACCATTGGTTGTTCATTTGATGTAAAGAATTTAGGTACTTAGCTGAATTATTTGTTAAATATTTGCACAAGTCTTCTATTCATATCTTTAAATAATTAAAATGTCTTAAAATATATTAAAAGACATACTTAAGCTGGTATGAGTAAAATACCACCTTTATAAGTTAGAAGGACCATCCTCAGATACTTTCGAAGATCTAGATTCCTAGCTTCTGTTCATCAAAGATGCCATACTCCAAAATTTACAGAATCAAGATTATCATGAACTTGAGAAACAAGTATAGAAGTATGAGAGTGAAATAAGAAAACATATAAGAGTATAATAATAATTATTATTATTAGACTGAGTAATAAATTAAACTATATTGTGAATAGCTCTAACAATAATTAGAATAATTTCAATAAAATAATATTAACAAGAACATGATTAATGTATGAGTTCTATTTATTTATTAGTAATTGAAGAAAGAAATTATAATATTATAAGAGTAAAACAAACATTTAATAGAAGAGAATACATTTCTAAAGAAGAAAATACAAGAAACAAATGATTTTTAACATCAAACTATCTCAAGCAAATAACCTCTTAAATTAGTTGATTTTATTCGGAAACAAAAACTGCCCTATGATAAGGAAACATATCTAAGTAATACTATTGACACTTGCTCGATTTATAAGAAAGATTAAAATAGATAAAATTCAAAGACCATCTCATAACAAATCACTGAATAGAATTAAGATCATTGTAAGCAATTCATTAATAATTTCAATATTATTTGTAACAAATAAAAAATTACCTGTAATGTTAATAGGAAGAAGAAGAGTATTAGTGAATATAAACAAATTAAAAATAAGCTAGAGTTATCTTCTATTAATTGAATTACATACTAAATTTATGTTTTCATAATTTTTAAATTATAAAATAATTATTATTATTTCTTACCTTCATATTAGGTAATTGTAATATTTTAATAAAAAGCAAGAATTAATTATTTTTATAATTATTTAATTAAAAGTGATTGGTTTACGTTGATTCACCATTATATTATGTTTAAATAATGTAAAAGGTCTTTAAATATAAACAAAATCTAATCTTGAAATATTTTAATGTTTATATTATAACCAAAGATGAATCATATTTTAATTTAAAAACCTAGATTTGATTTTAAAATATTATTATAAATATTAATAAAAGAAAAGATTCCACCTTAAATATGGTTAAATCACAAGAATGTTCATCCTAGCTTAAGCAGACCAAAAAATATCAAAAAATTGATAGAGACTAGCGTAAAATAGTCTTAGAGTTATTAATAAAAGAAAAATTATCACTTTAAGAGGTATTCACCATATTCACTAAATTACTTATCTATATACCACTATATATTGTGTATTTCACAATTCCTTTCTAGGTAGCCAACAGACTTCATTTAAAGTATTGTACAGTCAGAACAATTCAAAAAGCATTTGAATAGGATGGTCGTATAGGAAAGAAGGAAACAAGAAAAAAGAAGCTCAAAGTATAGAGTATTGTGAAAGTTTCAGTCTTGAATCCCTTCACTCTTCAAGTTCAACCATTGTGTGTTCAATCTGATACTACTTAAGTAATATATATATATGAGAAGTCTAGATTTATGTTGATAAGCAGCCATCTCTAATGGATCAATTAAATTTGGCTAATGAATAGAAATAACTCATATCATCCTAATATCAATAGCTGACCTAGGCTCTAACTTCAGAAATTAAAAATGCAAGTATAGTCCAACAATCACTCCTACAAAACCTATTGCTATCCTCTTAGATAGTGTTCAAATAGATTCTAGACTTTAAACCTCAAATTTAAGTTAAAAAGGAATTCGATTCAGTATCCACAACTCCCTACCCTTTTTAACAAATCTCACAATACCCTTAATTTTACCCTGTACCTCACTCTTTTCTTAGAACTTGATGACATATTATTTATGCATTTCTGATCTCAATCTCCAATTAAAAATTCTTAAAATTCTAATGTTCTTAGAATTCTCTTTTTTTAACTATCGATCCTGTTTATAGATAATATATATTATTTATATAAACTTTATAGTTTGTTGATTATTGATATTTCTCAAAGGTTTTGATTTTATTCAAAATAGTGTATTTTCATCACAAAATAATACTTACATAATAAATATATTATTTTAAATTTATATACATATAATAAAACAAAGGCTTTTATTGTTCAGATTTCTTAATTCCAATAATTCTGGAGTTCTTAAGACAATCGTCATACTAGTAACTTGTGTTAGCTACTATAAAATCCTTTGTTTTTTGTAAATTGTAGCTCAACCTCAACTCTTACAATCAGCTCCTCCTCCAAGACCTCTGAAAATCTTTGGTTTAGTTCCTTCTTTTCCATTATCATCATCATCTTCATCCTTTGGTTTTCTCTTGAATGGCATCTCTATTAAATAATTAATTGCAATCGTTACTTTCATCAATAATATATTTCAATTCTTCTTTGGTATATTTATTGGATTCCTTCTTCATACCAATGAGAGTAAATAGGAAGAGAATAATCGCAAAATATAGAGTTCGTATAATACTCCAGGTAGAATCAATGGCTTTTACAACCGAGCTTCTATTAGAAGCCAATTAAACCATTTAAATATTAATATAAAAAGTAATATATTTATAATAATCAATGTTGGGTTGTTAACATATCTGATAATTGAAATTTACTAAATTTCTTTAAATTTTCCAGATTTGGATATTGTTTATCAAATCCTTTAGCTAAATTCAATAATTTATTGGCTGAATCCATTGCATCAGAGTTGTCCATTTTTAAAGTTGAAACTATTAATGGTATTACTATTTCAGATGAAAGTGATTAATCAATTTACTCTACAATTTTGGTGGTCACAATCAAAGCAGCACATGCAAATTATACATATGTATGATTATTGGCAAATTCATAATCATAAAGTGCCTAGAATAATATAATTTAATTTACCAATTTAGCAAGATATAATGTTATTTAATATAACTATTGATTCATATTTAATATAGATAGAACCATTGTAATAACATCTAAAACAGTTATACCAATAAAACTAAAATCTAAAGTAGTTAATATTTATGTTTCTTTCTCTTTTATTTCATCCTTGGTTAGTTTTTTGTGTGCAATCTTCTCATGTACAATTTATAATTTAACTGGATAGATTTCCTCAAATTTACAAGCCATAAACATTGTAGTCACACCAATTAAATGTAAATCTTGAGGTATATGTTTTTATGTTGTTTTAGATAGATAAGAATCCATCAATCTAACAGCTAAAAAGAATGTTTAATCTTTGCATTTGTATGAAGTCAGTACTTCAACCATCCAATCAACCATTTTTGCTCTAAGATTAGAACTTACTGTATGATTGGATAAAAAGTTTTTTGGAGTTTAATTCTATATTTGTTAATTTTATAAATATTTACATTCAATTCTAAGTAATAATCAAGAATAGGTTCTGAATAATTGTTGATTAATTTACACAATTCATTTGATTATGTTTCTACTTATTTTGGTTTTATAGGTGATTATTTTTATGGAGAAGAAGTTGTTAAAGTTTTTATTTTTGATTCTGGTTTACAGAAAACAAGTGGACGAGATGAAATAGAAGTATAATTATTTTTAAGTTCCATACTCTTAAATTCATTTTCTTTTAGATATATTATTAATTCATTACTTTTATTTCCACCAATCAATGATAGTGAGACTAATGAAGTTAGTGATTTATTCTAATGTCTAGGGTTATTAGACACCTCAGCTTAATTCTCCTTTTCGAATATCTTTTTGGACATGTCTTTCATTATCTTAACAGTTAAATTTTATTAATAAAGTAAAAAAATATTTATTTATTATTTTCTTTATCTTTGTACAACCCCCTTCTAAATTTGGGTATATAAAGAAAGAGAATTTAGACCATTTTTATCAAAAAACCCCCATTTAGGTTATAAAAATCATACTGTTAATTTTCTGTACCTTTAAGCTCCGCATTCAGCACAATGAATTTTATAGTATTAATTAATCTTTTCACATTTTTAGCACTACCATTCAAACTCAAATAAATCATATTTTTTTTGTTCTTTTAATTTAATTGTTTTTTACATGTTTCTTTTGTAATTTATTTCAAAATGGGTTCCATAGATGGTAATTTATCAAATGAGAACTTATTATTGCCATTATCTTTTTTCTCTCCAGAAGATTTATTAGATCTATCTGATATTGGTGGAATATCACCATTGCTCTCTGTCAAGAATAAAGCTGATTTGAATCCCTTATTTTCATTTTCTTTATAATTTTTCTATGAATGACATCTATTGCATGTATCTCTAAATGCAAAATTCATATTATTGCAACTACTACATATCCAATCTCCCTACCGCTGTCTATGATTTATTTTATTTTTCCCTTTCTACAATGCCATTATATTTATTATAATAATTAATAACAAAATCAATCTTCTTCTGATAATTTAACTACAACATATGATGATGAACTAGAAGCATTCAAATGTAAATATTTGAAAACATACAATGGGATTATTGCAAACATAAAGAAATAAAACAACAAAAATGCTACACTCTCCATCTATAAACAATCAAATTAATTATTTACTAAAAAGAATGAAGCTCCCCATTCATACATTCTACTATTCAAAGCTATTGATTCAACATTCAAAGCAAAAATCCATCCAGGTATTGTAAATAGATTTGCTACTATTATTCTTAAGATTCTTTTTCTCTTATCTCCTTTATACCATTCAAGTGAATTTATGTGTCTAAAACAATGTGAAACTCCAAATAAGGCACCAATCAAAGCAAATATCACACTCGTTTTTTAGAATGTAAAATGTGGTCCCATTAACAATTATGCTGGTATTTTCATTGCATTAATATCTGTCATATAGAGACAATTCATAAAATTATTTGCCCATTCAATATTAACCAATTCATATTCATTTGATATTAACATTGCTGCTATTGTTTCTGTTATCAATAAGAAAAATGATATATAAAACACATATCGTTTTGAATCCTAATATTATTGATTATATTATATTACAATATTCATTATAGTAGAATGCTTAATTATATTATTGATCTAATTCTCAAAAGTTACATAAAATGCATAAAATACAAAGCAATAAATCAAACCCAAAATCATATTTATCAAATATTATAAAGCCATTAAAAATAACAATATAGAATACAGAAAAACAAATAGTGATATGCATAATTGAACTATTTTTACTTTTCTATCTATTTTCTAATCATAAGTCTTAAATGATCTAGTATGATTCTTAGTCTTATAACAATATACGGTATAAAATAAAGTGAATGTCAATTAACAAACAAACGATGATGGATTTCCATAACTTGGTATACAAAGGGAAGTCACTAACTTATTATTATAAATAATGATACTTTCTCATAAACCCAAAATGGTCTAGGATCTGAATATATCAATTATAAGAATGCTACAATAAACACACTCAAATAAGATGTATATAATATTTTTACAGCAATTAATGCATCGAATCCAACATATAAAGTAATAAAGTAATTTGTAAAGATCATTATAGATATTCCATTCCTATGGACACTTCCTGCCATATCAAATAAAAAATTATCATTAAAATAATCCATTTCATCAAACTCAGTTAATTTTGATTTTCTCAAATTGAATAAACTCTAGAAGTCACTTAAAAGTTCATTTTCAACTCCTACAATAATGGAATATAAAATTCTTTCTAATATTATAAATAAAGTGATTATGAATAGAATTGTAAACTATCTAATTAATCTCTTTTTATTTCTCTCAAGATGATCATCATTAATCTTCTTTTATTTAATTTTGTCCTCAATACTTAAATTAGTTAATGTTCTAACTTCTTCCTGCTCATTCTAAACTGCTTATTCTTCTTTTAATTCAGACTCCTTATTTTCACTCTATATATTAAGTGGATTCATATTAATTAGACTATTTAATTATTTTTAATATATATTATAAACATACATTTGAGAAAATATTCATATCATTTTTAGGAATGCAAATTTTATATTTATGTCAAATTCCTTTTTAGAATATCTCTTCAAATAAGTAAAGAATGAAGATAATGCTAAAACAACAATAAAATAATTTATAGTAATAATTAAATCGATAGTTAAATATCATAACTTAATTATTTTATTTCATAGCTTTTGGATACAGAAGTCAACCTTTTTGAATTAGAAAAATCATTATAATTATGAAGAACGTGTTTAAAATACCAGGATCAGTTACTACTTGTCTTTATTTTAGTAGTTGTTTATAAGTTTTCATCACTTTGGACAAAGGTTGGATGAAAAAAATATGATGTTTGGTAAGATAATATTCTAATGTTACTGACCGTTATCAGATTAAGTTTGTCATGATCTTAAATCCACTTATAGATTCTTTAACTCTTCAAGGCTGGAGCTCCATAAATTGATTAAGCAGCATGTAGTAGTTTGAATATTGTCCAAATATCAAAGATAACAATTTATTATTATGTGGTTATACGTGGGAGTAATAAATCGTTCATGTAGATCATGTGCTTAATTCTTAAGTAACTATACAACATCATCATGCACTACTCAATTATAACAGAATATCCAAATTTTATCTGATGAAGCATGTAGGTTAGCATAAACTAATTGTTATTCACTTATACCTGTTTGTGCATACACTTAAGTTAATTCAATATCAAAAGTTTGTGAATGATAATGGTGTAAATTAATGTCAGGCGATACTATATTTAGTTGATAGAATAGTTGTTAAAATTAAATACTTAACCGGATGCAAAACTTGTAATCATTAAAATCTCTTAACATTTGCACGAAAATGTGAAAAAGTATCAGATTTAACTTGTCTAAAGTTATCAACTGCTTACATAGACTAAAAAATTGAATCGACTTTGTCTACAACTAAAAAATAAGACATATGTTTGGGATTGAAGATTATTCCTGATTTAACTAAAATTGCTACACGAGCAGTAGTCTATAAGAAACGTATGTTTATTTCAGGTAGTTCATGTGATACCATTTCAGCTTATCCAGATATTTATCCAGCTGAAAGTTTAGCAGAATGAGATGTTTATATTATGATGCTACTGTTATAATTGGTTCTTGTCCTACAAAATTCCAACTAAATTAAAATAGATTCTTAAAAATCTCAAAATTGTAGGAGTATCAAAGTAGCCAATGATTATTGTAGCTAAGCAAGTGATAAAGCTAAATGTGTATTAGCTGCTAATGCAAATTGCGCTGCTATTACAATACCTACACAGATAGTTGGGATAGCTAAAATACTACAAGTTTAGATGCATTAAAATCTTCTTATTATTTAGCCCAATCATACAAAGATAGAAGTAAATTCTGTAAATATACAGCTGAAAATTACACAAAAGTTTATAGTGATGCAACATGTAACATGTACATATCTCCCTTCACCTACTAGTCAAGGAGATTTCGATAATTACATATATGGTAGTATCAACTATAATACTTAATATACAGCTTTCCCAACCACTAATGATGCAGGTAAATAAACATATTGTTTAAGTAAAATTAACATGTTTGAAATATAAAATGTGTTCACAGCTGCTGATGTAGAGACTTTGAATGTTAAGATATATAAAATCCTATATCTTAAAATTTAGGAGAACCAGGAAAGCCATGTATTTACCTCAAAGGAAAATTGTATAATCAGGATATAGCATGTACATAAATTTATCACTGCTTAAAGTGGAAATGAGAAGGTTTATTGTGATCAAGTCACAGCTGCAATTATATGCACGTACAAATAAAAAATGTTATGACAATATTATAGCAAAAACAGATTCTGAATGTGATAATTATTATTCCAAATACAGAACTATGCAAATCTTACAGAGGAACTAAATACATGTGAATTATTGAAAAAATAAATTGGACTAGATACTTATAAGAATCCCACTGCACTGCATTCAAGGGATATTAAGCAGCTTTTGCTGAATTCAAGGGATCTTCTAAAAGATATAAAGTTGGAATACAGCATCTGCATTGGCTCCATCAAATTGTGATAAGAAGAAGTGCAGTGATATATCAGATAAGAGAAGAATGCACATAGTCTAATAAATTTCCAGCTGCTAGTGGATTATGTTCTACTTTTAATACTACTAATTACTCATAATGTAAAAATTCTAAAGTAAATGACAAGTTCTGTGTTTAGTAAGAATTTAATTCAACTTATAAAATATCAACTATCAACAATAAATTCAGATACTTAATGTTACAACTTTTTTGAAAATTGTACTACTTAAGGAGCTAGTTGTATAACTATTTCAACAAGTTCATCAAGCAAGACTCAATCAGTCTGCTTGGCTAACTCAACACATAAAGATGGAGTAGGTAGATTCGCTTGGAATGAAGCAACAAATAAATGCAGAGATAGAGTTTGCAGTGATAAAAATGGCTTAACTGTTTATAAATGTAATCCTTTCCTTTCTGGATGTAAAAAAAATGGATCAGGTTGTGTTGCTGAAGCCTCATGAACTGAATTCACCAATAAATAATTCTGTAAAATCCAACGCTGGGCCATGCCTTTGGGTTAATAGATAATGTTATCATTATGACGTATGTAAAGATGAAGTGAAAAAGACACATCTTGAATGCTAAGCTTTTTACTATTATGAGCAACTTAGGGAGATGCATGCACTCCAATTACATCAGGTGCCACAACTGAATTAAAGGCCTCTTGTGTTGTTGGAACTGATGGAGCTTATAGATGGTTACCTATTGGAAAATGTTAGAAATTCGGATAGTACCAAAATTGAGCAAAAAAAGGGTATAAATGACTAATGCAAGCTTATCTCTGTCATAGGAGGATCATGCACAACTGATAAAACCAAATTCATTCCATAATCGACTTGCTCAAGCTATATTGAAGCTGGATATTTCAATGGAAATGCGGGAAAATGTTTATTCTCATTACCAGTTAGAACTACTACAGGAAATAAATCCTGTAAAATGGAGCAAATATATCCCTAAGGCTACTTGCTCATTTTATATGCTATTACTGCCTGTAATGGAATGTGGAATTGAAAATAATCTACTGTTTGTGCTTTCACTCCTTATTGAACTCATAAAGTGAATAAAATTTGCAAGAATTTCTCAGAATGCGCTGAAGCAAGGAAAGATAAGCTAGCTTTTAAAACTAATCCAACATGCAAATGGACTGAAAACTTAACAGGAACATCTTGTGAACTAATTGTCAACCAATTCCAAGCTTTGATGGAACTTCATATACTGTTTGTGTACTTTAAATTGGAATATATTCTGCTGCTTACCCAGGAACAATGACACATTTCAAAATGTGTCCATCCAAAAAATTTAAATTGCAGAAATAATGGAACAACTTATACCTTGTCAGTTATTTCACTAGGTTTTTTCGATTTATGGCTTGATTTTCATCTTCATATCATAAATTAAATATTTAAATCATATAGAGGGGAAAATAATAGTATTTCTAATTTATTTTCATAAGGTTTTGCCAACAATAAAGACTTTTCTTTAGAAAAAATAATATTTAATATCTCAGTTTTATGTTGAGATAACTAAAAATTACTCAGTACTTAAAAGGAAAATAATTTTTAGGGAATATTTTAGTTCAATCATTAAAAAATAAACTCTTTTTTTACTTATCCATATTCCATTTGTTTACTAGCATATTCATACTAAACGAAGATGGATTACATAAGAAAATACAATAATTAGTGAGCTAAATTTCTCAGATTTTGAAACCTTCTCCTACAAAAGAAAAAACTTGATATGGATTTACTGTCAATTCTTATTAAAAGTATTAAGAATAGCTAAAATACAGGAGAACTTTGGTCTAGGGAAAATAATAAAAAAATGTAAAAAATAAGAGAATTAATTATTTATATGTTATATTACAAAAAATATTATTATGAATTGTTATAAAATTATTTTAGTATTAATAATAGTAAGTTTATAAACATTAAATTTAATTAAATAAATACCTAAACAAAATATTCCCTCAATTGGGATGGAACTCAAGGTTTGTTTTTATTTTTCATTTTGTGGTGGTTCCTTTAAGATGGGAAGGTTTATAAACATGTTTATACCGGTGTTGATTTAGTATTTAAATTTTTTACAAAAAATGTCAGGCTTATTGAATAAAGTAACATCCCCATTACGTGGAGGTGGTTGTGGGTCTTCGAAAATAATTCCCACCACAGAACCATACTTAAAGTCTGATTATTAAGATATAGACAATTTCATTACTAGATTTGATTCTTTTGTCTAAACAATTTACACTAAAGCAGCTGTTGCTGCTAATTAATTAGAAGCTTAAGAAATAATGATAGCCATATAATGGTTTATTTTTTAAGAGGAAAACATTTACAAACTCATCAAGAATGCCTAAAAGGTCATGAAATCATACAACTTGATTATAGATGGAATACTAAAATTGTTGAAAAGTTGTTTGATCTACGTCAGAACGGATTCATTTAAATGTTTATTCATCTTAAGGACAACAGCATCTCTATCTAAAGTGATATTTAGCTTCCATTTGATAAATGACAAGAGATTTATGAACTGTGATACATAACAGCAATTTGTAGATATTTGTGATGAATTAAGATAATAAATGGAAATAGAGAAAAATGATTTAATTCAAATATAATTGGAACTTTACCTTTTCCTAACAAAAACTTCTTTTCAGATGGCCCCAAATAATGGTAAAGAAAGGGATGATATTTTAAAGGGTTGTTTAAAAGGTATCTTTAACTCAATAATTGATTTGAAACCAAATATCGAATTGTTTATATCATTGTTTCAGGGAGCCTGTCTGCTTTACAATAATTATACAGTGTAGAAAAATAGAAAATAATATGAAGATTATTTTTAAATAGATATGTTGTAATGGGAGATCATTAATAATTTTAAATTAGACAACTAACAGAATTTAGAAGAAATAATTTTACAAATTGAGAAAATACATGAAAATCTTGTCAAAAATTCGAGTGATTGGAAAAATCATTTTTTGTGGATTTAAATGATTGGAAAAATCATAATTTATCATCCACTAATAACAAAACAAAAATTAAACCAGCTGACTAGCTCTTTCAATTTGTAAGCAAAATCAAGGGTCATTTGGAAGGAATATCTTAACAAAGGATTTTTAATGCAATTGAATCATAGGAATGACTAAGCTTTAATTTTACTTAATTAGTTTAAAAATAAAGAATTAACTTAAATTGATAAATTAATACTAGAAGACACTTTCAAAGAATGGGAAAACTTATTGTTGCTTAAAGACTTCTTACTGAATGAAAAAAATGATAATATCTATTTCACATTTGGTTCTTATTTAAAATTAAAGTTAGATATTAAGGAAACCTAAAAAAATGAATATCTTTAGGCAGTTTGCAAAATTTCACAATTTTTTGATTTCATCATTTCTAATAAATTACTAGCTTTAATTTAAGAAAATTATGAGAGATTGGGAGTCATAGTTAAATTTTATAAAAATTTTATCAAATAAAATAAGTGTTTTAATGTCACAATAGAATAAGCTGCCCATAATTCATAATTAAAAAAAATTAATCTAAACTTTAAAGAATATTTCCAAAATACTCTCAAAATCATTAAAGTTATTAAGCTTAGTTAAAGGAAATAATATTGTGAAATAGAATAACTTGAATAGAAAAAGATTAATGAAATCAAATTTTTTTAATAATTTAAATATATTATGAGACTTTTAGAATAAATATTATCATAAGCAATTTAAGATATTAAAGATAATAGAAATGAATTGGATGAAAGCTAAATACTTTAGTAAGAGATAGATTAGATTTAAAAGGAATTATCAAATTTAAATCTAACAGATAAATAATTTTCATTTGTGAATAAGATTAAGTAAAAGTTACTTGCCTTAACTAGTGCAACCCTTAACAAGAAAAAATTTTTGAAAGATGCTCAATGTATCTTAAACATAATTGAACAAACTGAAAAATAAGTCTTAGAGCTAGAAATCTCTTTACTTCAAAATGATAACTTAATTCAATACTTTATAATTTTATTGAGTAACCTAAATTGTTATTATGAACAAAAGGTCTAAGAGCTTCAAAATTACTTTAATGAATTAAATTTAAGTTTTAAAACATTTCTAATTTTACAATATGAAATAGAGTCTGTTTCTAAATCTGAAAAAATAAAAGAAATTTAATAACAATATTCTTAAAAGCTTTCATCCTAATGTATACACTAATAAAGATTGAACATTTTAAAGTTTAAATTGCAATTAATTGCTTATAAATAATGCTTGTAAAATGTATTAGCAATACCATCAGAAAATTTTTTCAAGTTAAGAGATTTTATCAATTTGGATGAGTTTCTATTTGATGTAGTTAAGAATTATCCAAAACGAATAATTTAATGTGACAGTTCATTTTATAAATAAACTTTTACAGAAGTAAGTAACTTATAAATTACTGAACAAGACTATTAAAATAATTTAGCAATATAAAAAGGAATTTTAGATTATCTTATATTTAAATTAACTCTAGAAGAGTAAATTATTGAAATGGAAAGAATAGATTTAGAATTAATTTAAAAGGAATTTGGAGAATTAGTAAGAGAAGAAACTGGTCCTTTAACTCTTACTGAAAGAATTATGAAAATTATAAAAGATTTTTCAATAGATTTTTCATTAAAAATTATCGAGAATGAAAATCTTAATCAAAGTTAACTGAATTTGGAGAGAGAAAAGTATGAGGAGTTGTTGTAAGAATTAAAAAAAATTAAATACTATGATAATTGTGAAGTGGTTGAATAACTTAAAATATTAATCAGCCAGATTTAAATTATTATAAAATTATTGAAAGCTTCAATTAACCAAGATCGATAATTTTTTCAAATGCCTATAATTGAAACAGTAAAAGATTTAAAACAAAAATTTCATGAATTTAAAACAAAATATGATGATTAAAACAATAGAGCTGGGTAACTCAATTAATTAAATAATAAAATTGTAGAGGATGAAAATAATGACCAAAATAAAATTAGAACAAATTTATCAATCATTATTAATATTCTATAATTATTATTAATTAAGATAAGATAAGAGAAGCAAAAATTGGCCTAATTAGTTGAAAATGTTAAACTTTTTACTAAAAGCCTTGATGTTTCCCAAAAATATTACCTGTAATTGTATACAAGTTTTTAAAGTTGTTTTTCAAAACATACAGACAACTTTAAGGAATCGTTATACACAACTGCTAATTTACAATAATAGGAAAAAGAATCAATTAAAGAATACTTTTCAAGAATTTAAATCGACACATTGTAGAGTGAAAAATAATCAAACAAAAATAATAGTTAATCAACGAATATTGTTGATTTTCTCTATAAGTTAATGGCTGAAACAAAAGAAACTTTAAAAATTTCTAAGTGGGATTTTCAGGAAATTTAATTTAATCAAGAATAACTAGTTCAATTAACTAAAAAAATATACCTACAAGAAAACGATGAGGAATATGAAGTCAAATCAAATCAATAGGATTAATTCTCTATTGATTAATAAAAAAATGATGAATGGAAAATTAAATAGGGTTTAGTATTAACTATAATTTAGATTTCGTAGAATAGCTTTACAGAAACAATTACTCGATTTTGTTAAAAAACTCTCATTTAATTATGGGTTTTAGAAAAAGACTAAAGAGTTAGAAATTTATTGAAAAATAAACACTTAATAAGTTTATAGATGGAAATTTTGTCTAAAGATTGGTAGACACAACACGATAGAATTGCAGGAGAGATGTAAAAAATGCTGAAGAGAATTGATGAATTGTAAGAATAAATTACCCAAGAGGCAAATCTTAACAAAAGAGAGCTATAATTGAAAGAAATGGATGAAACAACTCAGTATTTGGATGAATACATTTAAAATGTCAGCGAAATGGGTTAATAACTAAGTTTGGTAACTGATTTTGTAAATCATATCAGAAAGGGTTTGTTAAGAGTTGAGGGAAAAATAAATCAAATAAAAGAGCAGCTCAACAACATGGGGAATGATATTAAATTTTTAAGAGGAAAATCGGTTGTATAATTGCTTGAAATTAGAAAATGGAAAGTGTTGAAGGAAGCAGCAGAAAAAAATGTTAAGTCCATCTATATACCATTAAAAACTTAAGAGAGAGGTAAAAATGGGATCAGTAATTTGATGAATTTAGATTAATTTGAAGATAACGATGGAGAAGTGAATGAGTTTTTATATGAAGAGAAAACAGTATTGCTAATTCATGGATTAGCTGGATCCGGCAAAAGTACTACAGCCAAAAAAATTGAAGAGTTTATTTGGAAATTACATGATAGTAATAAAAAAATTGGGAATTATGTATTAATACCTGTTTATATTTCATTACCCTCTTTAAAAAACCCTGTTTTTTAAGCAGTAGAAGAATCATTTAAATAAGATGATTATGGGTTTGATGATCTCTAATTGAAAGAATGTAAAGAAATGTTGTAAAAGAAAGAATTCCGATTCATATTTATAATGGACAGTTATGATGAAATGAAGCTAGAGAATATTTAGAAAAATTTATACATTAATAATAAGCTCAAACAAAATTGGTCAGACCCTCTTGTTATTTTTACCACCAGAAGTGACATTTTTACTAGCGGCAATTATGCCGACTGGTTTGCGCCTGAAGATAAATAGAGATTTAAAGAAATCTAGCTTCTTCGTTTTGAAGAGAGTTAAAAATAAGAATATCTTAAGAAATTTACGATTTAAAGTATTAAAATGTTAATTTTTGATATACATGAATGGTAAGTCTCAACTTAAAACCAAAAAGCTCTGGATTGTAAAAGGTTTGAACAGAGTTGGGAAAAGGTATATTCATCATTTTTGAAATTCGATGAAGCAAGATGGAAATCTGATACTCTTTTGAATGAAAAATAAATAATCAGTATTTTATAATATTTGAAGGATGATGAGTTAATTGCTTTAAAAAACAATGAAGCTATAAGGAGCTT